>LPNX010178645.1:0-34535 GCA_001517045.1 Pseudotsuga menziesii
GTAGACGCACCACCATAGAAACTAATGATTGCTTAACCTCAATAAAGTAATGCAACAAAATGAAGTTGGAGGCATATCTTGTCTCAAAAACATTCAAAAACTCTAATTTGGAGTATTCTCGATATATTGCTTGAGATTGGTGGTGGTTCGAGATGAATTTGATTATCTCCTTTGCTTTTCTATGAGTTTCTTGGTCCATGGAACTGTATTGTTAGTCTCTTCTAAAATTAAATTTAAATTATGGAAAATGAAAGGAGTCCAAAAAAATGTGATCATACCTCCTCTCAACAATCCAACTTGCAGCTTTGCAAACCAATGCATTATCCATGATAACTTGCACCAACTTTGCACCAACTTAGCAGACCCTATTTGCTCAAAAGATTCCATAAAATATCAATAAATTGAGCATCTTTTACCACCCCTGAATTTCATCCTTCAAATACATTGCTTCTTTTGGTAAGTGGCAATGGAATTGATCAATGGCATACACCTAGTATCTATCCATCCATCCATTCAAGACAATGGCAAACCCAAAGATGTTCCATGAAGCACGGATAGGTGCTAAAATACCTCAACAATATCTTTCTCCTTTTTGAGCAAATTGGTATGGACTATTTCATAGTTAGGCCTCTTGGACTTGTTATCACACAAGATGTAGCTACCCACTAAAGGTATCATATCCAGGACGGCAGAGGTAAGGTAGCTAACCGGTGACACCGCAAGGGCCTTCTCCACTACTAATGAAAGGTAGTTGTCATAGCTGACGGGCTCTTGTCACTTTAGATCAATCCAGAGAATGAACAAGGGGGAGACCCTATTAGCCTATGTAGGCTAGTGAACCTACTCAAGACACTTTAAGGGATATGCAATGGATACAAGGGATGAATAATGAGTAGAATGATCTAGATCTAGGAAGATGAGTGTGGTAGGTCAGGTTAAGACTAAGTTGGGGAGGCTTAAGGAAAAGGAAAATTGCCCAATTTACAGTGAAACGTACCACAAAGAGTTTAATAATGTAGATTTAGATAGATCTAGTCTAAATGAAAAATACCCTAATTAGATCCACCTAGGGTTTAAGTAATTATTGACGAAGTGGACCCAATAGAGTAGATCAAGACGTGAAATGACTAGATCTAGATGCTTGAAGAGTAGATTGGTGAATTTGAAGCGGGTTCAAGCATACCCAACTAATAGATCTGAAGGATTGACCAAAATCCCAAGGAGGGTGCCCCACCTAGAGTACCTGATCTATCATATCTACAAAACTAAGGTTTTAAACTTAGGGTTTTAAGTGACAATTGGATAAAAATATGGAAAATAGTACTAACCTTGTAGATCATACCTGAAAATACTTGCGACTGCCTCACTCATCATTGATCCTTCCACTTAGTTACTATTCCAAGCAAGATCCAATAGCTCCGGTGTAAAACGTGTTCCTCTAAAGAGGTAATGTGCCCCCTCCACCTGCCAATCCGAACGACTGAAAGTGAGATTCGATTCACAAATAGAGAAGAACTATGCAAGTCATTTGAAAGAGAAAAAGTCAATGCATAAAACACAATTGGTCACTCCCTCAAAGATGAAACGATTTGCCCGAAAGATGATGCAAGACGTCTTCACAATCTCCTCTAAGCAAGTCGCTACCCTGCAAAAGATCAGTACGACCTCCACAAAATAGATATCTAATGCATAAAAGATCCATTGGGATGTGTAAGCAAGAGGCATAACAATCACGAGCAAGAACATTCACAAAGCTTTCAAGAGATTTTCCAAATTTTTTCTTGTATTCCAATATTCTCAGAGCCAAAAGTCCTTTTACAATGAGAGAGCATCTCAATATATAGATCTCTCAAGTACATAATACTTGAATATTTTTGTAACCCCAACCCGGTTTCAATTTCAGTTCATTGCATATGGTTTATTTAATGCCCAACCCTAGTATGCATGTTCATAAAATTAAATTTTTTAACTTGACAACATGAAACACATGAGATAATCTTAACTTTTACAAACTCAGACATTTATGGCAGCCCTACTTTTTCCTACTCCGAAATTTATTACAGCCAACACACATGAAAGTTTAGACTCAATATTTTTTACCAATTTGGTCCAGGGTAAAGCTCCGAAGGGAAAACCTATTCTCAGCGAGAATTTTATTTCTTCAAGCAAACTAAATAAAATTTATAGCAGTACTTATCTCAACCAGAATGCCTTGGAATTCGTGTCAAACAATCATTGAATGACCTACTGAAAATTTTCAAATTTCATCTCGAAATTTGTGCCCACAATCTGTTGTACGACTGCAATAAATGTTGTATGACCCTCCTTGAAATTCATGCCAATCTCAGTCTGCTCGGTCTAGACTAAATGCAGCGTCAGTATGCCTCGAAATCATACTTGTACGGCCCTCATTTAATGTTGTACCTACTGTTGTATGGTCACCTTGGAATTTGTGTTGTATGTTAGTTTTTCTAAGTTAATTCACTTAGGATCTTTATCTAAAAGAATAACAAGTACAACAATACATCAAAGATACATAAGATACACAAGGCACAAAGATTTTCATCGGGGAAACCATAAAGGAGAAAACCCCGCAAATTTCCTCATAATAGTTCCGTCACAAAGACAAGATAACAAGATGGAATGACCCAAGAACAATATGTCTTTTGCAACTCTCTCTATTCCTCATTGTCCTCTCTCTCCTAATGCACACATGAGAGAGTGAATGAGTGTATGACACATGAGGAGGGCACCTTCCTATTTATATTCTTCCGTTGAGTAACTAACTCAACTAACTAGGTCGGCCAGGTAACGTCTTGGGGCCGACCTACCTAGGAATACTCACAAATACATTCTCCTTTATTTAACTTGGAGACTATTGCCCCGACTTACAACGGAGGGTTTACCTTAGCGACCATACACAATGATGACACCTCGAAAGGAGGGAAACACATCTTCGATGGGGGTACAACAATATGCAATAGCAATATACATCAGAATATCTCCCAAAGTTACAATTACAACAACACTCCCTCTTAACTATGAAAGTATTCTCTTGCCACAGTCATCAACACATTTAGTCATCGTCACTGAGTCATCATTGTCACTGTTGCCATTGTCCTCATCTTGTCCAATCTATCGCATCTATCTGTCATAAGAAGTTTCTACAGAGCCAACCCTTTTTCATGCTGGGTGTAGGCCTAGTTCTCATCCAGGTCTTCATCATATCCACGAGCAAGCCATCATGTAGGTACAACCCAGGACCATTCTTTACAATGCCACTGTAATAACCTACGTTTCCTATCGTCATCTCGTCATATCTAGATCATCTCTTTGTCCTGCACAAAACAAAACAAAACAAAACAAACAGAGCACATCCCAAATGCAGACCACCCGCATTCTACCAACATAGGAACATGCCAGGAACTAACCTGCATCTACCACTATGTGAGAATCGCCTAGGAGCACACCAAGTGCATTATGTTTCTCTACGGTCAATCTGCGTTCTACCAGCATAGGAGAACTTCCCAAGTGCACACCAACTTCCATGTGCCCTCCAACATGGGAACACACACATACAAGGATTGATTACGACCAAACAACCTGCGTACCACGCTAGGACTTTTACGTTCCAAGTCAACCTCAAGGACTTATTAGTGTCCAGGATCTTTTTCGTTTAGACAACCTTCCAAGTTTGATTACATCCGAGCAACCTATGTACCACGCCAGGACCCCTTTGACACTCAAGACAATCTACAGGACTTATTGCATCCGAGCAACCTACGTACTACACCAGGAATCTCTATTTACACTCGGATAACCTATACCAGGACTGATTACATCTAAGGATAACTTGCGAGCTTCGCCAGGATTGATTACATTTGAGGACAACCCACAAGAAATTATGTCCGAGCAACCTACGTACTATTCCATGATTCTCTATTTACACTTGGACAACCTGTCTCATTTCCCAAGTGAGATCTCTATTGTCACCAACCTTGTAGTTGCCTATGCGAGATGGATCTAGAATGGATGGTAGAGGGACAAGCAACTAAGGAGGTAGAACCAAGATTGCCTCGACTCCCAAATGGATGGTTGTCACGCCAATCGAGGCAGTCTTTGCTTTATGTTATCCTAACCCAAGACAACAAAGGGGGAGACCCAGATCTACTCCCGATAGGAGAGATCAGACCTAGACACCAAATGATCAAATAGACTTGAGGTACGTAAGGTGTAAGGTAAATGGGAACCCTAGATCTATAGAGGATGTCACTAAGTGAACCAAGGCTTTGGAAGTGTGAGGTTTGATCCAAGGTTGGGACATAGGTGACCTATAAAGTGAAAACTAGATCTGGGGTTGGGGTATTAGCAATAGATGAAGGTATCCGCTGCCTTGGGAAACGTAATCAATGCAGGGAGGGCAAGGACAGGATTGGGACTATCTAGTACCGATGGATGGACTCGATGGAATGGTATAACAATGTCATAGTATCCGAGTCACCAAGAAAAATCAAATTTCAGGAAAAAGAGGCCAAAGAGGGGGTAGCACTAGGGTTGGAGATCAGTGCTTGTCAGATCCAGGGAAATGGAGTCATTATCTGCCCATCGTTGGAGGAAACCCACATGGGAAATAGCCCGATCTACAAACATAAAAAGGTATTTGGCCGAAAAAGTCAAATCACGGGAAAAACCAGTAGTAGGATGGCTAGCGCTAGGGTTTGGGAGGTCGGTTTCTCAGATCTAGGGCAACCTGTCAACTTCTAGCTCAGCGTTGAAGGTGATTTGGTGAGAGGATGACCCGATCTACAAACCCACGAAGGTATTTTGCCGGAAAAATCATATCACAAAAAAAGTCAGAAAAAATGGTGGATAGTGCTAGGGTTTGGGAGGTCAGTTTCTCAGATCTAGGGAAAACCAGCCACTTTCAAATCAACGTTGAGGGCGATATGGTTAGGGGATGACTCGATCTACAAAACCCAGTAGTGGTTTGGCTCGAGATCAAGTGGTCCATTTTTTAGTATTTTTTGGTTTCTCTTATTATAGAATTTTCAGTGTAAAATGAAGAAAAGCAGAGGCCAATGGATTGAGATCTAGAAGAAAGGGACTAACCTGTAGATCTTACCTGGAAAACCTTGTAGATGCCTCGATGATGATGATCCCTATTATCCCGATCAATTTGAGAAGCTTTGAGCGAGTTTTATGTCCAATGTTTTGCCCCAAGGAGTCAATGCGCCCTCTCTCCTGCACAACAAACGTTAACCATATCAGATTTGCTGCAACATGAGAAAAAATCTAGATGCTACAGAAAAATAGCAAGAAGAAATCATAGATCGCAATGACACTAATGAAAACCCCTTGATAAAAATGAAGGCAATCCAAGCGAGTTGAGGTCCCCCTGCAAAAATGCCCAAGCTAAAGTCGCCCTCCTATAGACAAGACAAAGATTCCCCAAAAAGATAAAGATCTCACAACAATTTCCCGAATCCTAGGAAGCAAAAGACTTTCCAATCACCATCTAAGAACACCAGATGTAAAGGAGATCCAAGAATATCCACAAGAAAAGTTTTTCTATTATTCAAATCCAAGAGTCAAAGACCCCTTACAAATGAGAAGCTCTCTCCTTTAAATAGGAATGAGAGAACCAAAATCATAACCACTTTTCAAATGAGTGGCTAAAATTAAAAGATACAAATGTCTAATCAATGATTGAGATGAGCTCAACAAACAATACATGGATCAATATAACAATATAATATAAAAGTGGACTAAATCACCCTAGGAGAGGGGATCCCACTCAACAAGAAATAAATGAAGCACATGGTGGGTCCATGGAGTGTTAACTAATTCCCTCTAGGTGTCCCCATGGCACAATAAAAATAATATAAATTTTAAACTGTGAAATTGTGCCTCCTTGAGGAAATCATGAGCCTCCAAAAGCTCCAAAAAATAATATAAAATGCCCGAAAAATAGATGTGGGCCTATCCAGGTGTTGCAATTGCTAGAGAAGGTGTGGAAGACATCACTCTCATCATCAGAACTCATCCCATGTTATTTCCTTGCCTCAGTAGCCCAAATCGAATTCTTCAGTAGCCATTTAATTATTTTTTAATCTGCCTCGAGAAACGTGAACCTGCCAAAACAACCTCCTAGGATGCCTGCGTTGTCCAACTAAGCTCACCAGGTTCTCTGGGAGCGGGGTAATATGGTACAATCAAGTGTCTGGACCCCCTATGCCCCATACATCGCCGTAGGGGATCCAACAAAATCATCTCCCTGCTCAGACCTGCCATCTAGTGAAGCAAAACTGCACCAGAAGGGTAAAATGAGCTTGGCCATCTCTATAAGTGCCCGAAATTGAAAACAAGCTGTCTCATTGGACTCAAAAAGTCCAAATCCATCTAAGGTATATACTCATACCCTCTCCAGGTCTTTGCCTGATCATCTACAATATCAAATAGACAAAATAATAACCTGTAAATGACCAGATACCAATAATGTAACTCAGGCTGACATCCATCTGCTGCAAATGTTAAAAGGATAAGGCATGCTCTACAAATCATTCAAGTAACAATCATAACAAGTAGCAATCACTTCACTGGCGGTACATCAACCAAATACACATCTAGGGTTTTATTTATTATAACTTAGACCAGACTTTCAAGCCTATACTCAATTCACAGTTGTAGTCAATTTGCTAGTGAAGGGTGAAGGCTAACATTCATAAGGTTAGGTCAAAGGATGACTTCCCACTCAACACTGTTACACTTTGGATATGGAAAGGGGATACTCACTATAGCCATATGCCAAACAAACAACAACAAAGGGGAAGGCAGTGCCTCACAAATGGGTGAACTACTTCCGAGGTGCTTACTCACCTTGAAAAATGCTCACAATCCAACTCAATACAAGTAAGGCCAACAATCTTTAAATATAACTTTTAGGAACCATTGCTTTTTGGGGCCTTTGATTTTCCATAGCCTTTGTCCACGTATTTTTTATACAAACTTTTATCATTTAGGCTTTACGCATTCATGTATGTTGAAAAACACTACTTTTCATGAATGTATAAGATCTTTCAGTGCAATACTTTTAGAGCCAATTTCATTAGGCTAGTTTTGCATTCATGTATGTTTAAAAACACTACTTTTCATGAATGGGCTTTTTCATAGATATACATTTCATTTCCAAATACATTGTATTGGTGGCAGCGCTACTTGTTTCAGGTAAGCAAAACACATCCTAGGAAACTCAGAGCCGGAACACAAATAAACAGGGAGGCTTGTCCAACAAAGGCTCTAGCGGGGAAAGGTTCTCCATGCCACAAGTCAAATAGTAAGTCGAGCTGAAACACAATTAGAAGGTAATGGATGGGTGAAGACAATGAATAATGAAACCAACACTAGCAAGCCAAAGTATGGTGGGAATGACTACCTCTATTCTCCCTAAGGAGGGTAAAACCAATGAGTATAGGTCAAGAACTTCAAACTCTGAGTAGGGACATCAATACATAATACAGATACATCCAAATCCACATATTTATATGACCGCCAAATCATGATACTAAATGCTAACACATGTCACAAAACTGAGTATAAGAGAAATGATAACCATAACACAATATAATATAAGCCGAGTCATAATCATGCAAATAATCCATCTAAATCAATATCTGTGCAATGGGAAAACACTAATGCAAATCTGGGCATTGCTAACTACTTTGGCATTGCTAACTGCTTTGCGCATGGCTAAATGGCTACATCAGTCCTCAAATATGAGTATCTTGAGACTCAGTCCTAGCATGGGAGAGTGCTATAGTCCATCAAATAAATAATGATCCATCAGAAATGCTCATCTTAGCATCTCATATGTAGGGGATCAGGCTGAAAAATGTACTGAATCTGAAAAATATAATATGGTAGCCCGGCTACTATATATGTGATAACAATCTCATGCATCTACGTCTTCTTGTCTCTTGTCATCTTCTAGCATAGAAACACATCAGGACTGATTACGTCCAAGGATAACCTGTGAGCTTCGCCGGGACTAATTACATCCGAGCACAACCTCTAGGATTGATTACGTCACCAAGACAACCTGTATCTCTGACTATGCTAGAACTCATCCCTCCCTCTTTCGAGGGTTCTCGTTTTGGATCACACCAAGTTTTTCTTTTAAGTACTCAAACTTCACTCTGGCTAGAGGCTTGGTCAATACATCGGCTATTTGCTGGTCCGTTGCCACATACTGGAGCTTCATTGCTCCTCTCTACATCATACAAAAATGCAAGTCAGATCAAACACATTAGATAGTAGCTTTTGAAGACATACTACCTCACAACTAGCCGAGCAAGCGACAACTTATTCTGCCTCGACTGTACTCAACGCCACGCATGACTTCTTCTCACTAAACCAAGAGATCATACCGGATCTAAAACTAAAGCAGCAACCTAAAGTGCTCTTCCTATCAGTGGCGCTGCCTGCCCAATTCAAATCAACATAATCGTGTAGGTTAATCTTTGGATTCGTATCATACTTGAACCCATACTCAACTGTACCCTTCAGGTACCTCAATACATGCTTTGCAGCAACCAGGTGAACATGTCTCGGATCCGTCAGGAACTGGCTTAGTGTGGTCACAACAAAGCATATGTCTGATCTCGTATTCGTCAGGCACATCAATGAACCAATCATTTGACGATACATCGTGGCATCAGTCGACTCTGATGAAGCATCATACAGTAGCTTCAAGTTCGATGCCATAGGTGTGGCCATTGCCTTGTGGTCCAACATTCTGAATCTCTTCAGAATCTCCACTGCATACTTTCCTTGACCAAGGAAAATCCCATCCGCATTCTGCTACACCTCCATGCCTACGAAGTGGTGCGTCATCCCTAGGTCTTTCATCTCGAACTCAGTAGTAATTCTCCTCTTTGCATCTTCAATGAGTTTGTCCTCTCCTATCAGGAACATGTCATCGACATATAGCAGGAGCATCACTGGTCTTCCGCCTTCAACCTTGAATTAGAGGTTGGAATCCACTTTATTCTTAGTAAAGTCTAAGTCCATCAGGAAGCTGTCCATCCTGTCGTATCATGTCGAACTCAGAGATCTTTTGCAGTCACTCCCTCTGAAGCGGAGCATCATCCTCCCACTTCATTTTGTACTTTATGTCTCAAAACATTATGTACCAAAGTGACAGGTAGCTTCCTCTGCTATTGATCTTCTATGTATCTATCTAAGGTCATTGGATACCGAGATCATCTATCTTGAGCTTTGTTGAAAAGTTCCTCTTGCACCCTGTTGTCGCCCGAAACTAGCACGCGGGTGCCGAAAGCCCAAACCGCGGGCGCGCCGGCCCGATGACAACTTCTCGAGAGAGAGGCCAATGTCACCACACCTTCTCTCTCCTCGCTTCAGGCTAGCTCTTCTCCAGTTCTAGGGGGGTTTCCCTAAGTTTAGATCTCTAAGGCAGGTGCAGCTGAGGACAGGGTGATCTGAAGAGGCTGCCTTAGAGAAACTCGGGTAGCAAAAAGGAAAATGATTCGGATTGATGGGCAGGAAGGGAAGGGAGGATCAGTCCTCGAGGGAAGGCCAGTGCCTGTACCAGAAGGGTAAATGGAGTCAGAAGCGGACTCAGAAGAGCTTTGTGTTTCGTGGAAGTGAGACTAAGCTGGTCTGTTCCATAATCAGAGGCCAGGAGAATGGGAGTATAATTGACTACTTTCCATTACTCCCAGACCTCCAAGAACATAACAACAACAAGCAACTTGGCAGCTGCAAATGCTTGCCCAACGTGCTAGATTGTTAGCCCTCTATGCTGGCTTGGTCTAAAACTTCATGAAAACCCGAAGCTACAACGGAGAAACCCAACATATCCCAAAAATACTCAACATGATATTTTTCTTTATTGACTCTAGGGAAAAATCCTCCCAGCCCAAAAACATTCCATCTTACATAGAAGAAGGTTGGTCCTTTTTATAGACCAAAAACCTCTTATTCTTTTTCAAAAGAAAAATAAAGTAAAATAATAAACAAGAGAGAAAAAATGGAACTAGATCCACCTTTTTCTCCAATCTAAAATTGACTAAATCTACTTCATCCTATTGAACTTTATTTTATTGGCAAAAACTCACTTAACTAAATCTCCAAGTCTTTCACAATATCCCAAGTGGACTTGTTCTAAAGGTTTGAAATATTCAGTCAAAAAGGGGCACCATGCCACATGTCAACAAATTGGTCATTTTCAAAATATAGAACTGGTGCCTCGATCTAGCAGCGAATTCTTCAAATAGCCAATATGTTACCTAATTGATCTTATAGTAGTAAAACAAATTGCCAATTTCAGACTCAAAGTTATCGCTGCCAAAGTTGAAAAAGGAGTTAAGCGTGCCAAGTGTATGGGTTAACCAAACTTAGAACTCAGGCTTGGCTGCCAATGATGGGAAAATCACATATAGAACTGGCCCCTGAGCCTTCCAAACTCCACATAGCAGCGAGAAGACTTCCCAGTGGTGGCGTTATTTTTAAACTTTGGCGTGTTCTAGCAAAGTCGAACTGTTCAAGTTGCTACCGTGGCATTCATTTCCGTCTGGATCTATGGGTGGTAACTCGTGACCTCCAATCTGGAAATCTACAAGCCGCTAGTTGTAAAAATCTTCAAATCGTGCAAACATTAATCGGCTGCCAATTGACAAATTGATAACCCGAGCTTGGCCACCGCTTCGAACATGTCGATCACATATACATAATGAGTAATTTATGGATGACGGTGAAGGATGTTCATTAGTGCCCGCGATATTAAGCTCTGCAAGCACCTTCTTCACAGCTTCTGTCTGTTGTTTTTGCCAGCGAATGTCTACGTGTACCAACAAGTGGGTAGGAGAGCTGCTCCGAGCCCGGCATTGAAACAAAAGGGCTCCAGTCAATTTATTAGCAGTTTAAAAACCCGTTCATTCAGCTGCTCAAAGATGAAACTTGTAGGTGGACGGATTCCATAAGTCGTGGCTCTCTGCCGGCGGCTCCATTATGCTTTCATCAGTTGCCAAAGATTGTGGATCCCCGACTCAAATTTGTAATCCGATTGTGGAGTTGCCTGCCATAAAAATATAAACAATGTTGGAAGAAAAATGTTTGGTTGTCTCACAGTTTGCCAGGGAGAGATATGAAGTCAGAACAATGAGCTGGTTGTCGTCACTCTACTCGGCAAAATCGGCTGTCAATACACGTGCCTGCAAAACAAGAATATTTGGTAGAGGTGTTCCATGAAATCCTTATCCTAACTGGATTTTCGCTTGTCGAGCTTCTTGATCAATTTTATCGATGAGATGATCCTACTTGCAGCGGCACAAATTTCAATCATTGGCTCTTTGTGCAAATTTTAATGTGTTGTGCGTTTCCTCCGTGTTACTTTCTTCACGCTCTTTGAGGGATGCCTGGGATTGTGTGGACATGGGACTATCCTAAAAACCCTTTGTAACTTCTGTCCTCTCATAAGAAGGAACATTTCTCTCAAGAGCGGATTTTTCATCTTCAATACAAGGCAGGACCGAATTGTTGCCCAAAGACTCATTTTTGTCAGCATTATCAGCAGATGAAATGGCATCCAATCTTGCTCGCCCACCCATATTCAAGGACATATCAATTCTAATAAAGCCTGAAGCAGTTGAACCATTATGAAATTTGTCTAGTCCACTGGACAGTTCAACAATCTGTTCAAAGCTTCCAATATTCATCATTTGTTGACCATGGGACAATGATATAGTCCCATTGGTTTCACTAGATTCAATTTGCAATGATACAAAGTCCTGCCTTCCTTGAATTTCATCAGGATCGCAAGCTGCCATGCTACCATTTTCTAAACCCTTACAAGGCCTTAACCCATCCACTCTGGACATCTCATATATCAGACTTTGAGAAAGAACCAGAGATTCAAATTGAGGACCATCATTTATTGCATTATTGAGTTGCATATGGAGAAAATCCTGAGCTCCACAGTTGTTTTCTGTGGTGTAGTATAAAGTGTTTTCTCTGTTAGAATTAAATCCATCTGTCCCATGACAGTCATTCTCAGACTGGTTTTGCTATGAAGAAAATGACATTGTAGATTGCTCTTGACCAGTGTTTTTATCTCTATATTGATTTCTTCTGCTGCTGTCAAAATAGGCATTAGAATGTTCAAACAGATTTTCAGAAATGACTCTAGGAATATAACCTGGCTGGGTTGATATGCTTAAGAATGGACAAGTTACAGTTCTACCATAAGAACCTCAAAGAGATATTCGCCACACAGGACAGGCAAAATGTTGCCTTAACCATACATCAATACAACTGATGTGAAATGCATGGCCACAGGTATGCAAGACCCACAACATGTCCTTCTCTTCATATTCTCTGAGGCATACTGTACATCTATATTTGTGCAGTAGACAGTGATCTCTAACATCAGTTTTTACAACCCCAGCGTATGCCAACTCCACCAGTTTGATTGCTGTTAACAGCGTGTAAGCACAAGTGGTGAAGGCACTTTTACAATTCTGAAAGAGCTTTGATAACTTGTGCTCCCACTCTTGAATTGGAAAGTCTATGTTGTGTTGTCGAACTCAGGAGCCTCTGCTAATCTGGAAACAAAACCTTTGGGACAGACCCGACATTACAGAGCTCCTCTGCAAAAGACCTCACTCCAACAATAGATTGAATATGTTTTTCTGCATAAACTAGCATTCTTTCATTCTTCTGAACATCAAGTTACCGTTTAGGTGGTAACACACCCATTTGGGAGCTTGTTGTCCTCTATAGGCTTCCATCTTCAACCTTGTAGGAAAGGTTAAGATCTTCATCACTCTAGGTGATTTTCAAGCTCCTCATGTAACTATATGTGCTATCCCATGGTTGTCTTCTAAGCTCATACAAAGCCTTGTGTGCACATGTGGTTCTCTGCTCGATATACACTTGTACTTTACTGGGGAAGTGTGTCTGGTCAATGGAGTATGTCATGCCATAGTCTACTCCCTCTTTTTGAGAAAAACCACGAACCTTGCGTTGTATCCCTTGATGCTGTCATTTGTTGCATGCTTGATCTCGTAGTTCCACATGGATGACACTACAGACTTCCCTTTAAGTCTCAGAACCACATCCTAGACATCATTCTTCTTGATCAACTGGTACTCTTTGATCATAGTCTGCTTCCATTTCTTCTTGGCTACTTCTTCATAGATGGAAGGATTTGCATTAATGATGTCACTCAACAGTGCAAAATAACTGGAGTGTATCCAAGGCCTCTTACATTCTTTGGAAGTCTTGTCATACTATTCTTCATCTTGGATGATTTCTCGTGCCTAAGATGGTCTTCATCTCTCGAGGTGGATCTATTGTTCTCTTTAGGTCATATCATTATTCTTTATATTCTTCTGAAACTCTTTCTTCCGCCACGATGTCTCTGACCTGGGGAGCTTCGGGTTCCTCTTCTAAACCGTCGTCACTTGTCCTTCGGAATGATCTTTTCTACAAGTCAAGTTCAGTTGCATGATTAGAATCATTTCGTTATTTCCAAAACATATTAATCTAAAGCATCAAGATATATGTCACAGAGTCATGCAACTATCTTCGCCAATGCTACAACATTCATCCATGTCCCGTATACATATGGTAACTTTCCAGATGCTTTCCATCTCTCTCAATTATGTCATCACAGAGGTTTCATTCTAGATAAGTAGCAATGGAATGTTGTACAACACCATAGGCTACTTACCCATCACATGTAAGTCAGTAGTATAAGTGCAAACACTCAAACATGCATAGTACATCAACTGAATATAAACATGTGCATAACCAAACAATATCATTTAAGTAAGTAGATATACAATAAATGACAATTAAACACTTATCTTTGTTTGTTTGGAAGTTGGACTCTCTCTTGATCCTTATGTCCTTGTAAGAATAACTAAAGTCTTTGACAATGTGTTCTACTTCTTCATTCACAACTGCATTCCTTCTTATCCAAAGCACTGAGATGGATAAGAGTATGATCTTCATCTTCACCAGCAGAATTCATATTCCTCATCACTTGAGGAATCATCCTTTTCTTCTTTGACTTCTTGTTGAAGGAGCCTCTGTTTCTGGGACAGTCTCTGGAGTAGTGTCCCTTCTCATCACAAATGTAGCATCTAATTTGGAAGGATCTTTTCTGAATTCCTTTTGTCTTCTGTTGTGATGATGGTCTTCCTTCTTTCTATGATTTTTCTGGTGTGAATTGTGAGAGCTTGATCTTCAGTTGTTCCCATCTTCTCCTCTCTTGTTATGAGTCGACCTTTTTCTTGTGTGCATTCTTCACATAGTCTGCTGAAGGAGATCAACTTCCTTCTTGCCCATATTCCTTAAATGAATGAATCCCATGATCTTAGGAGGCCATTCAAGGTGGTCATAACAATATCTCCTTCTTCCACATTCTCTTTGACTGATTCAAGTTGTTCCTTGATTTGAGCAACCCTTGTGAAGTGTTAGTTTTTACAAGAGTTGCACAAGTTCCAACACTCCCTCTCAACGAGGAAGGTATTCTCAAGATATGGTCATCATCAGCATCATGAACATCTGGGTCTCTTTTGGACATCTCATCTGTCTCGATCATCTCTATACGTCCTAAAGGTCATCAACATGTCTTTGTCCATCGAGAGGAGTCATCAAAGTAATATATGTCCATCTCTACCTGAGAACCTGGACATGCTTCACACGACCAGGCTACTATCAGTTCATCTCAAGTGATGGTGGGAATTCTCTTACACCAAGTTGAGAATATGGGCTAATGGAGGTCACCAGTGTACACGACCATCTACAACTTGTTCTTCTCAAGAGCTGGTGGGAATACTCCAAAGAACACCAGATAGAGAATCTAAAACATGTAGTGGCCATCAGTGCACACGACTATCTATGTCTTCCCCTTCTCAAGATGCTGATGGGATTTCTCCCATACCTGGATGAGTAGAAGCCACCTGTATGCATGACCATCTATAACCTGTTCATCTAAAGAGTAGGTGGGATTCCGCCAAAGCACCAAATTGGGAATTTTGAACGTATAGTGGTCAACTGTGCACACGGCTATCTGCTACCTGCCCATCTCACAATGCCGATGGGATTTCTCCCATACCTGGCTGAGATCTAGAACAAGTAGAGGCACCTGTGTGAAAGCATCATAGATATCAGTCTCGACTTTCCCTCTTCATGAGGGATTCATTTTCTTCTTCTAAAATGAATCCCTCATGAAGAGGCTTGGTAAGAATATTTGCAATCTGGTCATCTGTCAGAACATACTGTAACTCAACTGCACCTTTCTGCATCATATCACGAATGTAGTGATATCAGATCTCTATATTCTTCGTTTTATCATGAAATACATGATTCACCGACATCTATATACAACTTTGATTATCACAGTGAATTACAGTTGGTCCTGGAATCTGACCAAACAATCCTGCAAGGAGTTTTCGAAGCCATACTACTTCTCGAACTGCTATACTGGTAGCCATATACTCGGCCTCTACGGTGCTAAGTGCTATTGATTGCAGAGTCCAAACTGAAGCAATATCCAGAAGTACTCTTTCTATCTGCAACACACCTGACTCAATTTGAGTTAGAAAATCCTTGCAATATCGTATCACATCCTGAAGCCTATCTTAGACCATATCCCATAGTACCACGTAAGTATCTGAGAACATGTTTTGCAGAAACCCAGTAAATTTGCCTCAGATCACTCATAAACTGGCTAAGGCTATTCACAACAAAACATATATTTGGCTTGGTGTTTAAATCAGAGAGCCAATCAACTGGTGATGCATGGTGGGATCAATCATATCAGAATTTGAAGTGGACTCTTTTGAAGTTTGCATCCATTGGGGTAGTCATGGACTTGTAGTTTGTTGTTCGTCGATATGCACACCAGCAGTAGAAATCTTTCGAAAGTTGTCTCCTCACTACAAGTGGGAGAAGTGTGGCCTTGGGGGCAAGCAATGAGCCATGTACTATCACCTGAATCCCAGCTCCTCTGTTTAGGCTAACTCCTAACGAAGCCAAGGGGGGTTGTCCCTAACAAAGAGTTTTCTATGGCTCTTGTGTTTTAAGTGTTTTTGGGTGTTGTGGATGCGGATGGGTGTTTTGTTTTTTAGGAGTTTTATAGTAAGATCACAGTTTATAAAAGTGAGATAAACATAAGATAAAAAACAATCCACATTGCGATCACAAGACACAAGATTTAGAGATAAACAATACAATGAAGACTTGTGAAATACAATAGCATCCAAAGATAAATAACTTAGACAAATTCCAATGGACAAATGGCCCAGATTAATGGTGATGCATAAAAGTCACCAGTGCCAAATGGAGTCAAATATACAAAGTGCTTGGGGGTGCTGAAGATACAAGTCTCAAAATAATGTTGGTGAAAAAGTTGTGGAAATTATCTTGGTTGATTTTATGAGTTTTAGTGATCTTGATTATTAAGGCTAAGAAAGCAAGGTATGAGTCCAACCAGAAAAAGTATACCTTCAGTGGCTCCCCTTGGTGACCTGTCTGACAGTCCAGTATTCTGGGCTAGGCGTCCAAGGAACTTAACCAGCAAGCTAGAACTCTATGATAACGGTGATTTCCAGTGCCACTAGTAGGAATTTCCCCACTACCTGAGTATTTCTTGAAACAACGCCGACTTGTTGGTTTGTGGGGGTGAAGATTTTATTATGGTTATCACTTGTAAGATTAACAAATCCAGTTACCGTTCTAAGTAATCCAACCCATTAGGGAAGGCAGAGCATACTGTTATCACATATATAGTAGTCAGGCTACCATATTCTATTTTTCAGATACTGTACATTTTTTAGCCAGATCTCTTACATATGAGATGCTGAGATGAGCAGTTATGATGGATCATTATTTCAGTTGTGGACTATTGTACTCTCCCATGTCAGGACTGAGTCTCGGGACACTCAGATTTGAGGACTGATGTAGCCATTCAGTCATTTATAGAGCAATTATTGATGCCCAGATATATATCAGTGCTTTCTCATTGGGCAGATGATGTTTCAGATGGATTATATGCATGATTATGACTCAGCTTTTTATATTGTGTTATGGTTATCATTGCTCTTATACTCATCTTTGTGACATGTATTAACACGTAGTGTCATGATCTGGCGGTCATAATTATATGGACTTGGGTGTATTTTGTATTATGTATGGATGTCCCTACTTAGACTTGGAAGTTCCTGATCTATACTCATTGGTTTTACCCTCCTTAGGGAGAATAGAGGTAGTCATTCCCACCATTGTTTTGGCTTGCTAGTGTTGGCTTCATCATTCATTGTCTCCACCCATCCGTTACCTTCTAGTTTTGTTTTAACCCGACTTACTACTTGACTTGTGGCATGGAGGACCTTTCCCCGCTAGAACCTTTGTTGGACAAGCCTCCCCGTTTATATTGTGTCTCGGCTCTGAGTTGGTGACGGAACTTGCCTTTGGTGAGTTGGATTGTATGCCTACATCATTCTGGTCGATTGTCCCGATGTTTGGCACTGTGCAGAACTCCCCCTGGTCACTTCAGATGTTGTTGGCTAAAATTGAAAGCTCATGTACTACTTGTATTGGAAATCTTATATATGCGCCCATGGAAAATGAAAATGCTAAAATGTGTTTCTTAACAATGTAAAGAGGGCAAGAGCAATGAAATGCTAAAATACCCCTTGAAGGGTATAAGAAAAGGTCCAAAAAAGCAATGGTTAAAAATGTGCTATATCTAAATATTGCTGACCTTATAAATATGAATATGCCCTAGATGAAAGCTGTGCTTTTAAGCACTGGTGAAGTCCCAAAGGGTCATATAGGCCAAAAAGGGCCATGGAAATAAAATTGATGATCCTAATGAAACTGGATCTAATTTGATGTAGACATGATGCCTAAGTTGAATAAGCACTCTCTAAACAACTCAACCATTTGTGAGGCACTGCCATTCCCTGTGTTGTTTGTTCGACATTGGTTATAGTGAGTATTCCCCTTCCATATCCAAAATGTCATGATGTTAAGTAGGAAGTCATCCTTTGCCATAGCTTTGTCAATTTCATCCTTCACCCTTCACTAGCAAATTGACTACAACTATGAAGTGAGTATAGTCCTAAAAGTCTAGTCTGAGTAATAATAAATAAAGCCCTATATATGTATTTGGTTGATGTATCGCTAGAGAAATGAATGCTACTTGTTGTGATTGTTGCTTAAATTATTTGTAGAGCATGTCTTAGCCTTATAACACTTGCAACAGATGGATGATAGTCTGAGTTATATTACTGGTATCTGGTCATTTGCAGGTGATTATATTGTCTATTCTATGTTGTTGATGATTAAGCAGAGACCTGGAAAGGGTATGAGTATACACCTTAGATGGATTTGGACTCTCTGAGTCTAATGAGACAATTTATTTTTAGTTCCGAGCACTTGCAGAGATGATCAGCCTCATTTTACCTTTCTGATGTAGTTTCGCTTCACAAGATGATGTGTCTGAGCAGGGAGATGTTTCATTTGGATCTCCTAGGGCATTGTATGGACATAGGGGGTACAGCCACTTGTTTGTACCATAGTACCCCCATCCTAGAAAGCCTGATGGGCTCAGTTTGACATCACAGGAACCCTAGGAAGCTGTTTTGGCAGGTTCACGTTTCCCAAGGCAGATTAAAAATGATTAAAAGGCTATTGAAGAAATCGATTTGGGCTACTGAGGCAAGGAAATGACATGGGATGAGTCATGATGATGAGAGTGATGTTCTCTGCACCTTCTCCAGCAGTTGGAGCACTTGATTGGGCCCACACCTATTTTTTGGGCATTTTATATTATTTTTTGGAGCTTTTGGGAGGCTCACGATTTCCTCAAGGAGGCACAAAGTCAAAGAATTAAAATGTTATATTATTTTATTGTGCCATGGGGCACCCATAGGGAGTTATTTAACACTCCATGGACCCACCATGTGCTTCATTTATTTCTTGTTGAGTGGGGTACCCTCTTGATGGGTGATTTAGTCCACTTTGGTACTTTATGGTTATATTGATTCATGTATTGTATGTTGAGCTCATCTCAACCATTGATAAGAATATTTTATCTTTTAATCTTAGCCACTCGTTTTGAAAATGGTTAGGATTCGGTTATGATTGTGGTTCTCTCATTTCTATTTAAACGAGAGAGCTTCTCATTTGTAAGGGGTCTTTGGCTCTTGGATCTGAATAATAGAAAGATTTTTTCGTGGATATTTTCTGGATCTGCTTTGCATATGATGTCCTCAAATGGTGATTGGATAGTCTTCTGCTTCCTAGCATTGTGGAAATTCATGTGAGATCTATATTTTTTATGTTATCATTGTGTTGTCTACAGGAGGGCGTTTTGGCTAGAGCGTTTTTGCACGGGGACCTCAACTCGTTCGGTTATCTTCGTCTTGGATCAGGGGGTTTTGATTAGTGTCATTGCGATCTATGCTTACTTCTTTTTACTTTCCTATAGAATTTGGTTTCTTTATCTTGTCTTAGCAAATCTAATATTGTTGGCGTTTGCTCATGCAGGGTAGGGGGCGCATTGGTGGCTTGGGGTTTACATCCATCATAGAAATCACGTGGATTTTCCAGAATTGACCGGGATAGCAAGGATCATTGTTGTTAAGGATTCTACAAGCATTTCCAGGTATGATCTAATAGGTAATTCTCTTCTCTTAGCAGATCTCAATCCATTGTACCTGTTTTCCTTCCATTTTTCTGAAAATCCTTAAAATACTCAAAAAACCCTTAAAAGTACTAAATCTGGAAACTGTATGATCTTTGGCCAAACCACCGTTGGGTTTCATAGATCGGGCCTCCCCTTCACTGAATATACTGCAACACTGGTCAAATTCCTGCTGGTTTGACCTGGCTTTGAATTTTAGTCTGAAAACTGTATAGCGCCCCCATTGAAAATTTGACCTGCTAGGGTTTTGATTTTTTCTGATTTTCGACTTCATAAACTGATAAATCGGGTCTCACACAGTCCAAATCACCCCCAACGCTGTCCAGATTTGTAACAGTGTGACCTAGATCTAAGTTTTAGACTGAAAACAACCCTAGCGCCATCACTGAAAAAATGGACCTTCCTGAAGTTTACTGTTTTCGAAATCTGACAGGCTAGGCTGATAGATCTGGTCCTGAGCACTCCAGAACACCCCTAACATTGAGCTAGATCCAACCTGCTTGCCCTAGATCTGAAGAAATCAGTTTTTCACCCTCTCAACCTCAATCATCAATTTTGACTTTTTCAGGATCTGACTTTTTCCACATTTCTCTGAATTAAGTGTGTAGATCAGCCCCTCCTGGTCCCATTTCACCTTCAATGCTGAGCTAGTTGTCTGCTAGTGGCCTCAGATCTACAGATCTGTCTCATTCAACCCTAGCACTAGCCTTCCGTGACTGAATTCCTGCCTTAACTGAGCCATCCAAACCAAAACACTTATTTGGGTCCACAGATCAGGGTCTACCCTAGGTGGGTTCACCTCAATGCTGGGTGTATACTGACTCCTTTTCCCAATGCACGAAAGGCACTGATCTCCCATCCTTAGTGCTAGCCAAGAATTGACCTCTTTCCCTTGAAATTGGCTGTTCCTTGATGACTCAGACAATCACACTTGTTCACCTTTTTCATTGAGTCTGTCAGCTAGGTACTAGATAGTCCCAACTATTTTCCTGCCCATCCTGCCTCGGTTACGTTTCCCAAGGCAGAGATCATCTTCTTTAGTTGCTAGTACTAAAACCCTAGATCTAACCATTTCCCCCAAAGGTCACCGATTACTGCTTTGGATCAGCCAATATATTGCTGAAGTCCTGATCCATCTACTGAATCCTACTGTAGATCTAGAGTTCCTAAACACCTTACACCTTACGTACCTCAAAGTTTGTTTTGATCTGATCTGGAGTCTAGGTCTGATCTCTCCTATCGGGAGCAGATCTGGGTCTCCCCCATTGTTGTCTTCGACTCGGACAACATAAAGCGAAGACTGCCTTGATTGACGTGACAACCATCTCTTTGGGAGTCTAGGCAGTCTAGGTTCCACCTCCTTAGTTGCTTGCCCCTCTACCATCCATCTTGGATCCATCTTGCACAGGCAGCTACAAAGTTGGTGATAACATTTTGGTGCCATTGCCGGAGAGGTAGAGGCCTACCCTGGTTCGACATTTTTCCTCAAGCTATACTCCCGTTCTCTTTTCCAACATTTTGGCGCCGTTGCCGGGTAGGTAGAGGCCTACCTTGGTTCAACATACCTCACCTTTCCCTACGACATATCTTTTATTGGTGAATTACTTGTGTGTTTCACCTGGAAACTCCACCTCGCGACTCCACAGAGGACCGTACCCAACATATTAATCTTAAGTTCTTAGAACATCCCATTCTTCAGAATGAACTCGAATTTATTTGTCCAATTTTTCAACGAAATCAAGGAAAATCCAACCAAGCTTAAAAGGCAACTTCTATCTCGTCTGGATTTCTCTGAAATCTATGAGGCACCTCATCCTATGCCAAAAAGAGATATTAAAGGGTTGCCTCGTTTCTTTGCAAATTCAACCGAATCAATTGAAAGCCACTTGGATGCTTGTTGGTGTTATATGGAATCCATGGGCACAAAACATGAAGATGTCTATATGCGAGCCCTTTGTGAATCCTTAGGAGGTAACGCCGATTATTGGTTATACACGTTAGCACCAAGATCCATCACCGGATACGACATGTTTACCGATTTATTAAGAAAAGAATGGGGTGAAAGCATTGATGAATCAATACATCCAAATAATGATTGTGTTGTTGAAGATCAATCTAATAAAGATAATCAACATAACCATAATGAGATAACTGACGATATTCCTTGTCAAACTGATTCCTCCTCTCCCGATCCAATAGTGGACATGCCTTTGAATGACTCTTCGACGCAAGAGAGTGATGATGATCAAATCTCGACCTTTCAGCATTATGACCTTGATATTGATATAGAAGGGGAGCTTATTAAAATCTTGTCATCATTAGCTCAGGAAGGAGAACAAAAAAATCACTATCAAGAAACAACTTTAGTTGAGCCTTCCATTGGTGAGGTCATTCAAGAGCTTTTAAAAGAGAAGCTCCATAGCCATTGCATAATTGGTGATAATTTGAGTCAGTATCCAACCTATCTGAATTTGGATTCAGACCTTGATCATATTACTGCAGAAGAAGAAAAGGTTGAAATAAATCAAGCTTATGTTGAAAAACAATCTTGTGGTCATAGTGTGATTGAAGAGCATGCATGTAAGAGGGATAGGGAAACTGAAACCGGACTTATTGATGTTTTTCCTTATCTAGAGCTTAAAGAAGAACAATCACATGATGATACGATTGTAAGTGAATTTGATCAAGAACATTGCAATGAGGATCCTTGTCCTGATAGTATCAATAGAATTCCTCATCCAATCCTTAATTGGAATATGTTGGTTCAATGTGTGGATACTGACCTTGTTTCGAATCTTGAAATCAATCCCAGAATCAATTTAAAAGCTCTTTCCTATCATCAAATTCTGAGATCAATTATTCCAAGTCTGGGAGAAAATTTTCAATCCACCCTCCTATCCCAACTTTTTGAGTCTTCTTGTATGGTTTAATCTTTTGATCAAGTTGTTACTTTCGAAATCTTTAATCAGGAGTTTAAGCACTATCATGAAATTAGGGATCATGTCTCTTCTTAGTCATTTGCAATGAATAATTTTTTTCAATTTGTAAATTTGTATAATGGATGGTTGGAGAAGCTGTATAAAGATCAATTTCATCTTTTCTCCATTTTTAAACAACAAATGGGCTTGATCTCATTCATAGTTTCATTACATTACAACTTGTCCCCATTTGATTCTCCTGGAGTAAATAGAATTGAATTTCCTAGTAGGATAGCAAAGAAAACAAAGAGCTGTTTGGAGTGGCCGAGTCATGAATCATATTGTCTTCCTCCATCAAGAACGAACTTGCAGTCCTTTTATGACCCTATCACCATCTTGATGGATGAGTTTTTAGAAATTCAATCTCATCCCTGGCATGATTTCATTTCTCTTGATCCATATCCTTCTTTGATTTTCAAGCAACAAGTTACAATGGCTTCAATTTTCATTTACATTACTTACAAGCCATCTTTGATTTGTCGTATCATTAATGGTAAAGAAAGCCCAATACATTTGTTCAGCAAGTGGTTGCATTGGATTTATGATTTTACCTAACACTTGTCTAAATTGGTTAGAGTAGGGTAGGTAGGACCTGAATAAGCCTTTCCCAGCGATAGTGTAGAATTTTGCATCTTTGCCTGAAGCTCACCTTTGAAGCTCTTAGTGTAGTTTTGATTTCTGCAAAATAAAAATCAAACTTTTATTGAAAGTTATGGTTATAGATTAGATTTATTTTCTGATTTTAGTTTCATGCATCTTTATTTTCAGTATTTTATATATCATCCACATATCGTTCTGACGATTGGTCTATGAGTTTGGTATAGCTCTGGACATGCTGCAAGTAGTCAGTGACATTTTGGTAGCGGTTGCAGAGCTGGATGGATTGATCGAGGATGTGAAAAGCAGAGTACGAAGACCAGAGATTCTGAGGTTCTCAAGCGCTCTTTTCAGCAGAGCACTTGTTCCAACTAGAGCCAAATGTTATCACATATATAGTAGCTGGGCTACCATATTCTATTTTTCAGATATAGTACATTTTTCAACCAGATCTCTTACATATGAGATGCTGAGATGAACAGTTATGATGGATCATTATTTCAGTTGTGGACTATTGTATTCTCCCATGTCAGGACTGAGTCTAAGCAGGGAGATGTTTCATTTGGATCTCCTAGGGCGTTGTATGGACATAGGGGGTGCAGCCACTTGTTTGTACCATAGTACCCCCAACCTAGATAGCTTGATGGGCTCAGTTTGACAATGCAGGCACCCTAGGAGGCTGTTTTGGCAGGTTCACGTTTCCCGAGGCAGATTAAAAAATGATTAAAAGGCTATTGAAGAAATCGATTTGGGCTATTGAGGCAAGGAAATGACATGAGATGAGTCATGATGATGAGAGTGATGTTCTCCGCACCTTCTCCAGCAGTTGCAGCACCTGATTGGGCCCACACCTATTTTTTGGGCATTTTATATTATTTTATGGAGCTTTTGGGAGGCTCACGATTTCCTCAAGGAGGCACAAAGTCAAAGAATTAAAATGTTATATTATTTTATTGTGCCATGGGGCACCCATAGGGAGTTAGTTAACACTCCATGGACCCACCATGTGCTTCATTTATTTCTTGTTGAGTGGGGTACCCTCTTGATGGGTGATTTAGTCCACTTTAGTACTTTATGGTTATATTGATCCATGTATTGTATGTTGAACTCATCTCAACCATTGATTAGAATATTTTATCTTTTAATCTTAGCCACTTGTTTTGAAAGTGGTTAGGATTCGGTTATGATTGTGGTTCTCTCATTTCTATTTAAAGGAGAGAGCTTCTCATTTGTAAGGGGTCTTTGGTTCTTGGATCTGAACAATAGAAAGATTTTTCCGTGGATATTTTCTGGATCTGCTTTGCATATGATGTCCTCAAATGGTGATTGGATAGTCTTCTACTTCCTAGCATTGTGGAAATTCATGTGAGATCTATATTTTTTCTTCTATCATTGTCTTGTCTACAGGAGGGCGTTTTGGCTGGAGCGTTTTTGCAGGGGGACCTCAACTCGTTCGGTTATGTTCATCTTGGATCAGGGGGTTTTCATTAGTGTCATTGCGATCTATGCTTACTTCTTTTTACTTTACTATAGAATTTGGTTTCTTTATCTTGTCTTAGCAAATCTGATATTGTTGACGTTTGCTCATGCAGGGTAGGGGGCGCATTGGTGGCTTGGGGCTTACATCCGTCATAGAAATCACGTGGATCTTCCAGAATTGATCGGGATAGCAAGGATCATCGCTGTTAAGGCTTCTACAAGCATTTCCAAGTACGATCTAATAGGTAATTCTCTTCTCTTAGCAGATCTCAATCCATTATACCTGTTTTCCTTCCATTTTTCTGAAAATCCTTAAAATACTGAAAAAACCCTAAAAAGTACTAAATCTGGGAATCGTCTTATCTTTGGCCAAAACACTGCTGGGTTTCATAGATCGAGCCTCCCCCTCACTGAATATACTGCAACGCTGGTCAAATTCCTGTTGGTTTGACCTAGATCTGAATTTTAGTCTAAAAATTCATAACGCCCCCACTGAAAATTTGACCTGCTAGGGTTTTGATTTTTTTTTTATTTCTGACTTCATAGACTGATAGATTGGGTCTCACACAGTCCAAATCACCCCCAATGCTGTCCAGATTGATGACAGTGTGACCTAGATTTGAGTTTTAGACTGAAAACAACCCTAGCGCCATCACTGAAAAACTGGACCTCTCCGGAGTTTACTGTTTCCTAAATCTGACAGGGTAGGCTGATAGATCAGTTCTTGAGCACTCCAGAACACCCCTAACATTGAGCTAGATCCAGCCTACTTGCCCTAGATTTGAAGAAATCAGTTTTTCACCCTCTCAGCCTCAATCATCAATTTTGACTTTTTCATGATCTGACTTTTTCCAAATTTCTCTGAATTAAGTGTGTAGATCAGCCCCTCCTAGTCCCATTTCACCTTCAACGCTGAGCTGGTTGTCTGCTGGTGGCGTCAGATCTACGAATCTGTCTCATTCAACCCTAGCGCTAGCCTTCCTTGACTGAATTCCTGCCTTAACTGAACCATCCGAACCAAAACACTTATCTGGGTCCACAGATCAGGGTCTACCCTAGGTGGGTTCACCTCAACGCTGGGTGTATACTGACTCCTTTGCCCAATGCACGAAAGGCACTGATCTCTCATCCTTAACGCTAGCCCTGAATTAACCTCTTCCCCTTGTAATTGGTTGTTCCTTGACGACTCAAACAATCACACTTGTTCACCTTTTTCATTGAGTTTGTCAGCCACGTACTAGATAGTCCCGACTATTTTCCTGCCCATCCTACCTAGGTTACGTTTCCCAAGGCAAAGATCATCTTCTTTAGTTGCTAGTACCAAAACCCTAGATCTAACCATTTCCCCCAAAGGTCATCCGATTACTGCTTTGGATCAGCCAATATACAGCTGAAGTCCTGATTCATCTACTAAATCCTACTGTAGATCTAGAGTTCCTGAACACCTTACACCTTACGTACCTCAAAGTTTGTTTTGATCTGATTTGATGTCTAGGTCTGATCTCTCCTATCGGGAGCAGATCTGGGTCTCCCCCATCGTTGTCTTGGACTCGGGAAACATAAAGCAAAGACTGCCTCGATTGGCGTGACAACCATCTCTTTGGGAGTCTAGGCAGTCTGGGTTCCACCTCCTTAGTTGCTCGCCCCTCTACCATCCATCCTAGATCCATCTTGCACAGGCAGCTACAAGGTTGGTGATAACACATACTTGGTGGTGGAAAGCAACAAAATAAATTTTAAGAAAAAAAGGGGGATGTGAGATTGAAGTTTTTATTAAGAGCACAAGAAAAAAAATTCTCCGACAGAGAGAGCTCTTGACTTCGTCTTATGACAATGTTCAAGAGGCTTGTGATGCACAAAATTAAATAACTGTACTGGAAATAAAGTCTAATCTACCCAAGAATCTCTTTCAGGTCAGAGACCATACTTGGGAGAGCATGGGGGTAAGTAAAAATTGAAATAAAAGCAACTCTCCGACAGAGAGCACTCTTGATCCACTATTGGTGAGATTCAAGAGATTTCTAACTTAAGCAGTTGTATTACTTGAAAAATGAAACCTTTTGATAAAATAGTAAACAACTAGCAACTAAAGATGCTAAAAAACAAACTAATCTAGCAATTAGTGATCAAAGAGCAAAGAAGGAAACTAACTAACAACTCAACCAAGCAAAGAAGACTACAAGGCTTCCCCAAATGGGGGAAGTGGATGTGGGGGCTTAAAAACCCCACTTGCAAACTTTATTATGTGAGTACAAATGCCTTTGGGATTAAAACCCTTGGAAGGACTTTGAGAGAAATAAACTTTGAAAATACTTGAAACAAGCTCTTAAGAGCTATTACAAAGGATAATGATTAATGATTTCTTGGTTTGAATCATCATTTGGTTTTTTTATGTTCATCTTGGTTTAGACCTTTTTCTCTTTTTCTCGCTTCAAGATTTCTTGAGTTTCTTTTTCCCGAATACCTATCACAATGATGAACTCAATAACCCATTAGCATTAGTCAAATAAAAACTAAGATCTAAGTTAAGTGCAAACTAGAAATTTGAAAAGCAATGCAAGTCTATCTTTTAAGATGAGATCTAAGATGCAAATACAACTAACAATGGACTTTTTATAAAAGAGATGCAATACTAGTATGGAAATATAAACTAAGATCTAACAAACTATCACTATATTTTAAACTAGAATGAAATCTATGAATGAAAAAAGAAAACAATCAAAAGAGATCTAACTATTAGCTTTTGAAACAACTAACTCTTAACCAAACTTTTTGTTGCTTTTGTGACCTTTTGAAGTGCTCAAGGAGGGATGAAAGGGAGAAGGTTTGAACAAGTCCAAAGGAAAAATGAAAGGGAGAATGGAAGCTTAGGAGAAGGACAATGAAAGGAGGATAGAGAAGGGGTCTTGGAGGGATACGAAAGGGATGAGAAAGAAGTTTAAGGGAGGAGGACGAGAGCAAAGAGATACGAAGCTAGAGTGGGACGAGAAGGGAAGGAGGAAAAGGAAAGGAAGAAAACTTAAGGCAAGACAAGAGCTAGGGTAGAAGGCTTAAGGAGAAGAACAAGAGAGCTTTGGATGAGAAATGAAAGGAAGGTGAGGTAAAGGAAGACGAAAGGAAGGAGAAAGGTTTTTAAGAGGAATAAGCAAAAATCAAAACACAAAACAAACAAGGTGGGGTCAAACCTTGGAACAAGGAGACCACTAGAACACTAGTCCCTAAAACCTTCCAGCTAGCTGGCTGTCCACAAGGGTGCTAGTGGGGAAAGAGAAGTAGCCACAAAATTATGTGGCACTTGGGATCAAATCCCAAGCTACTTTCTCAAGGAAAAACTTACTTATAAAAAGACAGAGAAGAGTTTGGGAATGATAAACTTGAAGATCCACTACTCAAAATAGTAACCAAATAACCAAAAAGAAGGATAGATTCGAATTGAAGATGGAGCTTTGGAGTAAGATCTCCTTGTGTTTTTCTTCTTGGAACAAGCCCAAATCTGTAGATCCTGAAAGACAACAATGTTAGAAGGTTCTTATGATGATGGAGATGAGATCGATGCAACTGAGCTCACACCCTTCTCCAAATGGCAAGATCTGTTGAGACAATCAACTTGAAATCCAGTGAGATCAAACGAAATAACTAGTATGCTAGGACTATTAAATCAAGATCAATACTTCATATAACTGAGTACTTGTATTCATCTAGATTACAACAAGCTTTGCATAATAATCCAACTTGAAAACTACAAATGGAAAATCTTATGTTCTAACAATAGACTTCTAAAGCTAGTTATTTGATCCAACACATGAGAAACAATTTGAAAGTAAGGAAAGATATCACCTCATAATAGACACATCCACCAATGAAGAAACAATCACATAGACCTCCAAAATCGAAAAGCTTTATTCAATGAAAGACTAATTACAATTTTAGCAGAGTTTCTATGCCCAATTCTCCATCTCGAAGAGAGTGCAAAGCACCTCTACTTATACAAAAATACAAGAGCTTAGAGCCCTAATTCGAATTGGCATAGGAAAGAGCCAATGGCACAGTCACCAAATTCAAACTCCCAATCATGATCCAATCAAATCCATGTGATAGTAAGCTTGGAGTGCAAGCCTATGAGATAGACTCGAGCTGCAATAAAGGAGAGTGGGGAGGCGGCCTCCACCTTGGCAAGGCGCCCCCCACTCAAGCTTTGGAGATATCACCCATCGATTATGGAGTTGCCAAGTGTGAAACACGTGAAACCTAAGAGACATACGTGATCCTCCTAAGATATTCGTGAGCCTTGAAGTAGATAATGCTTTGACAAATTGGTGGGATTTGCAATAAGTTCCAATAGGAGCCAAGCCATGAGGTGGCCTAGGCGCCTACCATAACACTTAGTGCAATCTCAACCTTCCATTAATCATGTGCCACATCACCAATTCGTGTTTTTATTGAAGGAGGGCGAATTCTCTTGAGGTAGATCTCTTGCAGTGACTGGATAGTTGACTGAATCCACTTGGAGTTGATTGGAGTCTTCATTAATGCCCAGTGCCATGTCAATTAGCCTTTTATTTTATTCAATTTGGTTCATTTTGGAGAGATTTGGATTATCTCCAAAATATTCATTTTTAATATTTTAATTAATAATTTCTCTCTAAATGAATTTTTTTGAGAAATTATTAATTATGAGGCTGAATTGACATCCAAAACTTAGGATAAGCTGGTCCGAGGGTCATGTATGATTTTTGGCTTATGAATTAAGCCTTCAATCTCTAAATTCAAACCCCGGATGATTGACATATTACAAACTTGATTTTTCCAATTAAATATTTGGAAAAATAATTAAAAATACCAAAAACTCATCCAATGCGTCCGGTAAAAAAATTTCGGACAGTGTTTTTATTGAACGAGGACCCTATAAAATGACCATCTAAGACATACATGGTGTCTAGTAGGCTTATACACATCAGTTGGACTCTAATAACCCCCAAAGGCTCAATTTTCAAAATTTGGGCATTCCAGCTTTGGAGGAAGCGGGAGAAAACCTCGTTGATTATCACTCAGCTACAGGAAAAACATAATTGACAAGGGAAAAAACTCCCTGGAATGCCTTAGTTGCATAACCAAGTCATGAGGGACTGAGCCACTCAAAAATCCTACTAGCACACTTACTACAAACCCCGTGGAGCCATGGTCATTTTGACTGAAAAATAAAACTAGCTAGCCAAAGTTGGCTAATTATTGCAATCTGAACCCCTGATACTCTAGAAGTGAACACTAATGGTGTTCCAACATTGGCAGCTCAATGGAGGTTCAACTATTTGTACAAAAAAGTTGGTAACACAGCCCAACATCCCGAATCTCTTCAAAATATCCATGGTGTATTTTCCTTGACTTAGGAAAATTTCCTCCTGCCTCTACCATACTTCTAATTCCAAGAAGTAATCCATCAAATCCGATGTCCTTCATTTCAAACTTAGAGGCAAGTGTCAAAACCCCAAAAATTTCGAAAAATTTAAAACTTTTAAAATAACATATAATCTAAATAAAAGCAGATATTAACTGTTTGATTAGTTTATGTCACTAAAATTGTAACTGAATGATCTTTACTTGTGCTTAACTTATATGATGAGTTTCTTGTCAGTTACTGATTGTTTTCTGTTTGCAACCGCAAGGGGGATTGCTATGACAGACTGGGCTTACTTAGCTTTCGAGCTAATGCAGCAGTATTTCTTTCTCTGACAGATATACAGGTAAAGTTCGGGTCGTTGCTAACAGATCTTATAAAGTATTAGATAACAAAATGCTGTACCAATTTATTCAGTAAAAGTATAAATACATGCTAGCCAATTTATCAAGCTTTTTACAGGTAACGCTTTTCCTATAATTCCCCTGAAGATCTTACTGAAAGAAAGTTAGAAATTCCAGAGGAAAGATAGCTATTTTCCTTTATAAAAACAGAATTTAGTAACCCTATGAAGTACTAGAACATTATTGAGTTCACTGTAATGCAATCATAATATTTCTTATCTGGCACAGTAATAAATACTAGATTACCATGTTCATACCCAAATTATTTATCTGCTATTACTGCATCATGCCAAGTTAGAATATGTTTTGATTCGCAATTACCAGGTTTATTGTTTGGTATAAGTCTTCTATTATCACTTTTAAGAGTTTACATTAAATGGAAAACTACCTCTATCTCCATTTACACTAATTGAATAAAACTAGATTATCATAATTTAACTTATTATGAGTTCCAGACTACACTATCAACAAGGATGGTGATAGTAATTTACATAAACTGCTAGTCATACATTCACTACCAAACCTGGTAAATTTTTGAGCATGAAAGACAACAAAAGTCTAAATGTTAACATAAGGAATCTAAGACTATTAGAGATTGTTATTGCATAGGTAATACCATGTGAACATGGTTAGAGTAAACTTACTCCAAAATTTGTGGGTTATAAAGCTTAAATCCTACAAATTAAAGTTACCAAAGAAAGAATAACAAGTCTTATTCTATCTATGCAAAGCTATGGCAAAAGACACCAAAGTAGTAGAATAGTAGATAACTATTCCTAGTATCACTTGAGACTAGGGTAAATAGCATTATAGAGGTAAATTTAATGAATAATTTATGACCTAACATTATGCTCATATCATTATACTTTTATAATAAACAACAAAGCTTTAAGGTCTAAAATACCTCCATACTTAATCTTGATCGATTACTTATAATACAAGGTTTTTAATCTGTATAAGGCAAGGTTTTAATATATACATAGCAAGGTGTAATAACATCGTTCTAACACCGTGGTTGTACAATGTATAAAACGCAAAGGTTGATATTTACAATGCCTAGTCTTATGCGCATTATGCTAATGATTAAGATCGTGAATTATGTGGCAGGTAACCATAGTATAGCGATCAAAATGGAAGTCCATGCTACGATTTGTTTGGAATCCCGATCGATGGCAAATCGTTATGGAACAATAGGATTTGACCCACAGTATGCAAAATTATTAAAACACCTACGTGGTCGCTTCAGTGCCATGCATTGGCGTTTATATATTTGTTGACTAAACCCTAAATTTCGCCATTCTTCCTTTGTTCTCGGGCCTTTGGCCGCTCTGCAAACCCTTCTTGACCAGGTTATTGTTGTTTTGTCTGCCGTTGGACTTCCGGTTGCTTCAGCTCCTCGTGAGCTTTGCTACTGTATTGTAAGGGGGTTGGAGTATTTATAAAATTGCTGCTTGCCTCTGTAAAATCCGCCGTTGTTTGGCTTGGCTCGGTTGGGTTACAGTTCTACCCCTCTCTGCTCCCATGAGTGTGATTGTCCCTTCCACAATGCGTGGCTTGTACTACCTGTTGGCTGTGTGATAGTTGATGGAGAGAACGTTGCTGTTGTAGGGTTATACCTTCTTCATCGATTCGCTGGGTTTTCTTTTGCTGTTAGAAGTTGAGCGAAATAACTTCAATCTGTTTGCCATCGATTGGCCGGCTCCTTGTTTGAACTGGCCGTGTCGTTCACTGTGAGGGTTTATCAACCTACAAGGTAACTACTATCTCATTTTCTTAAATGTTACAGCAATATACACATGTTATTAAATATCTTTTACACTTGAAACAAACGCTAACACTCGGCTGTCTTCTGGATAATGCAGGTGTACCTACTACTTCTCTCAGCTTGCAGAGAAATGAAGGTTACGGCACTACGGCCATGGTAAGCCCTGGTCTCTCCACGGCTTGTTCACCTTGTGTGAGTCTTTAGAGGAATGCGATGGTTTCGTCATTTCGACTCTGTTTAACCTTCAGGGTTTTTGTTTGTTTTTAATATTATGCATCAGGGTTTATACCCTAGCTCTTATGCAGAGCCTTCCGGCTTTGACCGAGAGTATAAAACCTTGCCTGTAATTATTATGATGTTTTATGAAGCCGAACTGGCTATAAGTTCCTTCGTTTTTACTATCTTTTTAAAGATGGAACAGGCTCTAAGCCATTGTATAGTTCTACTGTGGGTTTAACTCGATACCAGTTTTTATTGACAGTTAATACTATTGTGTATTTTGTATAGATTGGTTATTAAACCTATGACTAGTTCTGAAATCTTCTCCTGCATTCTTTACTGGTTTAAACTATAGTAGTACAAAAGTTTAATTTTTAATCTTATGAAGGTGACTGTGAGTAAAATTACTGTTAAAATTATCATTAATTGCTTTACTTGTAAATAAAGTAGAATTTTATAGGGTTTAACCCTAATTCCACAATTAAGATTAAGTTCAGTTTATAAAATAAAAGGAGTATAAACTCTGTCGGTTTCTATGAATAAAATAATTGGTTTGTAATATAACAATTAAGCTCACTGTTCGAGCACTATACTAGTTCTCTTATTACCTTTGCTTTTCAAGATAACAGCATAGCTTTTTAAAAGAAGAACTGAATTATTATGCTGTTGAAATACTCTTTAAAAAGTTACTGTAGGTTTATATTAAAAGTAAGGTGCATACTTTTCAATTTATATAAGCTTGTTGTATTCTTATTATATTTTATAATCGTTTCCAAGTATTAATAAATCATTTTATAATACATAGAGTGTAATTAGTTTATTCATAAACTTTATTTAATTATACGTTGAGTATAAAATAATCTTGGTTTGTATTTGTAATAATAAGATATTACTTTAAGTATTATTTTTATACTGTAAGTAAGATAAATACATTATTAGTAATGCAACAATGATGTTACTTCTAATGTTTTATGATTATTATTATTGTTATTATCCAGTGTATGGTTTATTTATTTAATTATAAAAACTGTGTATAATCTCATAATATTTATATAATACTTAATCTTTGTTTTAAGTTTATATATATAAAACTCTTGTATATACAGTCACATTCCTTAATCATATAAGAAAATATAAAACAGTTTTATAATCTGTTTAAGCTTTAGCTGTAAATACAAGAAGATTCAGAAATTATATGACTACATTCTTACCTACATGCAGACTAACAATACTAGGTTTTAACTGTAAAATCAAACCAATAGGTAAATTACATCCTACTGTTAACATTTGTCTCTTTCCACAGTTAGATTCTTGCAAACTAGAAGGTAACAGTTATAAGCTTTAAACAGCAGCATTACTTAGTCTATCTTTTCTTTATTATAGCTAGCATTTACTAGAAACAAGGATACAGTATCATGAAGTAGTTTTAAAGACTGTAAACAAAACAACTTAGGAAATTTATGAAATGCTTGTAAATAATGAAAGTATTTAAATAGGTAACTCGGTTCAGAAGAATTCTTCTTCACAATACCGAGGTACTGTGCTGGAGTACAGTCTGGTGATACTAGATGTGGAAAAACACAGTAACTATTAACAGATTTAACTACTGATATTTTGAAATACTAACTTCATTAACTAATTAACTCCTCAGACATATAAAATAAACATAACATGCATCCATTCATACTCAGTAAACATAAAGAAATAAATGACAGAACCTGTTTAAGCTGTAGACAACAACAGCAATGGGAGGCCATTCCTCCCTACCAACTCCTGGAGAGCGCTCAGACATCGACTCCTCAGGACCCCCGAGCTTGCTCTGGTCTCCCTGGCTAGAACTAGGTGCAGCAAAGTCAGATACTAGTCTTCAACTCAGTATTAACTCAGAACTTATCAATAAGTTCTCCCAGCTAAAAAGCTGTAAATAACCAAGTTACTGCAGCATTCCTCTCAAACAACTTCC
>LPNX010178645.1:34828-72349 GCA_001517045.1 Pseudotsuga menziesii
AGGGTAATGTGACAACAAGCTTCTTCTTACACCATCCAATTAGTTTCTCATTTCCTGTGAGAAACAAGTTGTCCAGGTACAAGACCAAAATTAGTGGCTCATTATCCTCAATCTTGTAGTAAAGATTGGGGTATGCATCGCTTTTGAAGAATCCCAAGTTTACAAAGTATCCTTCTATCCGTCCATACCAAGCATGAGGTGTTTGCTTGAGCCCGTATAATGCCTCTCTTAGTTTATATACGTGAGAATCTTTCTTATGGACAATAAACCCTTCCAGTTGTTCAATGTAAACTTCTTCCTCGATAATACCATTGAGGAACGCGGTCTTTACATCCATCTGATGCAACTTCCATCCCATAGCTGAAGTAATAGAAATAATGGTTTTGATAGAAGTATAGTGAGCCACGGGAGCAAATGTTTTGTCATAGTCAATGCCCTCTTTCTGAGAGAATCCTCTAGCAACAAATTTGGCCTTGTGTTTCTTCATGCTACCATCTGCTCCGTGTTTAATCTTGAAAAGCCATTTGGAGGTCACTACTGACTTCCCCTCAGGTCTCGGTACTACCTCCCATACGTCATTCTTCATGATGGATTGGAACTCCTCCGTGATGGAATCCTTCAAAACTTGGTGTCTGAATGCTTCTTCGTATATGGTAGGTTCTAAGTCAATGATGTGACTCATCAAGGCCGCATAACTCGAGAACCTTTGAGGTCTTTTGCTTTCCCAGTGGATTCCATGTAGAGCTTTGTGCCCCTCTACATCGTGCAATGTCTGTTCTGCCCATCTAAGTCCTTGTCGGCTTACTACCATATCTGTGGGAGTATCATCTGGCTTAACTGGATCAATGGGACTGATCGGTTCATTCCTTTTCTTCAGACTCCCTCTTAACTTCTGGAGGGGGAGATGATCTCATCTCTACATCATCATCGATCTCCATGTCAGATCCTTTTCCTTTTTGGATAGCCATCTCTTCTTGAAAGATCACATCCATACTGACTTCGATTTGCCTTGATCCTGGGATGTATATTCTGTAAGCCTTTGAAGACTCATTGTATCCCACGAATGTTCCCTTCTTGCCTGAAGGTTCTAACTTTGTCCTTTTATCCTTGGGCACATGAATGCAGACTGGACAACCAAAGCTACAGAGTAAGTATCCATCTTGGTGACGACTAGGTTCATCAAGGACCCTTTAACTGTCTTGTCTAAATCAAGACACCAATGTCATTAGTGTTTCCATCATATGTAATAGACCAGGATCCCCATCTTTGAGGGATAACTCCTTCCGTCTCTCAAAAATTAGCTGAGTAAATCTTTTCCTCCAGAATCCATTTGCCATGACAGTGACTGGAAAACTGCTTTCCTTCATTGTTGAAGCAGCAGATAGACCGACATCCATAGAAGCATTCTGCTTATAATCATCAAATCTCTTCATGAGATCATTCAAGGTCTGAGAGTCATGCTTCTAGAGGCTTTCCGCTTTTGGTCCATTTGTATATCAATGGGATCACTTGTCCTTGTAGATCATGGCATTCCCTACAAGTTAAATCCCGTCAGATGATTACCAATATTTCATAATAAAAGTATCAACAATAATTTATCCAATAATGTAGGCATCTTTTAGTCAATACTTCGACACAACACACATATGGCCATTATTTGGATGTTTACGGTCTCCATTATAGCATACCATTAAGAGTGTGTATTATTCCAAGTATGTTATAAAGGCGGTGTCATCCTAGACGGGTTGTGCAATATGAAAGGCTATTTACAATCATGTTTATAGAAAATACTACATAAGCCTACTGTTCATCAAGAAAGGAATTATAACACATTCTCAAACACTTCCTAAATCTAGGAATGTAGATCTCCATAAAACATATTCAAAGCAACCAAATCTAAAGCCAAGGTAGTGGCTTGATCAACACAAAACTTGAAACCCTAATTTCTGCAGCAGCGAAATTAGGTCAAAATTGAAACTTCTCGGAATTTCGATTTTCTTTCACCAAAAGATGCGCCTCCCATAAAGCGAAGTTTCCAGAGTTCTTTTCTTGCTGAAGAGATGAGGGAAGGCCTTGGAAGGTCAAACACTAGCTTCCGGCAATGGCCTCTTCTAGAACTGCTCTGAAACCATGTTAGTTTTTACAAGATTATAGCAATATATCTTGTTTGCAAACAAACAAAAGGATCTCTAGAAGAAAGACAAAGCATAGAAACAAATAACACAAGAATTTATCCTGGGAAACCCAATCGGGAAAAACCCAACAAACCTTCGTATAGAGATAATAACTTCTGAGAACAAAGAGAAGAAGAGAGAGAAAATATCTCTTGCAAATATAACCCCAGAAATATACTCTCCTAGGGTGTAGTAGCACACCTTTCTGCTAAGTGAGTTGTCGTGAATGTGTGTATTAATGAGGAGGGGCGCCTCTTATTTATACTAATCCTCCAAATGGAAAATCACTGGGGCTGACTTGTTAGTTTGACTGGGGCCGACCTACCTTGGGGAAGTACAAATTAAATTTATTTTTATTCTTTTTCTTTTCTGATCTTTCCCCAGGGCTTACATGAGTGTGTCTAGGTTTTACATGGGTAGCTACATCAGTATAATCTCCCGTAGGAGGTACAATAAGAATAACTTATGAAGTTGCACAAGTTCCAACATGAAGTAGGACTACATGGTCTCTAAATTCTGCGTCTTCACATTCTTCAATGGGTTCCTCAATGTCATCTTTCGATTGGTGTTCTTTCCTTCGAACAACTTCGTTAAAGCATCGAGCACTTCCTTTGTTATCTTCAAAGATGACACATGTGGGATGAGATGATCCTTAATAGAATCTGCAATGACTCTCTTGGCCTTAACCAAGTTCTTCTTATGAGTAGCCTTAGCCTCATCTCCCTCTGACTCTGGAACTTCCTTACTGATATACTGATCCAAGTCATTTTTTTCAAGGATTGGGGAGATCCTATACTTCCATGCTTGGAAGTTGTCAACTCCCCTAGGCTTATCATCAAGCTAGTGTGATGCGTCATTTTGAAATGAGAAACTCAAATGGAAATAGCAAAGATTTAGATCTTACTGATTTGAGGTGTCTGACCTGTTTTCAAAGCTCGCTGATCTAGGGTTTGTTAGAGTACCCTAAATTTCCAAACTTGGAATTTCAACCTTCAGATTGGAGAGGAAGATGCGCCTCTTCATGCCAAGTTGTCCAATGTACTCCTTTTCTAAAAACTGTGGTGGGAAGCCTCCGAAACATGATGCCCTAGTTTCTTCCCGCAGTGTTTGGCAGTCAAAAATTGAAATTCCACATAATGATAAACTTCTTCCATAGAAATATGCGCCCTCCTATGGCGAGTTTAATGGTATTCCTTTTTCAACTGATCGATGGAGGGAAGTGCCCCGAATAGGAAGCCCTAGTTTCTTTAATTTCTTTTGCATAATTGTTTGATCTTGTTTCTACTGTATCTCTAAAGTTTCAACTCCTCGAGGTCTGAAACTTCGTCTAGAGGCAGCCTGTTCTATCTTCTTTCCAACCCCACAGGTGAGAACAGAATTAGATTCACCAAATGGGACTTCTGCTAAGTTTCCCAAGTTGACTTGTTTGAGGACTGTTCAACATAGCGAACTTGTATGGACTACCATGTGTCACTGTTTCACCTTCGGGGTGTGAAACTCAGACCACTGAAACTACAATTCGTGCCCTATTTGCAACATCTTGTGCATTTTGATTTGGACCTTTCTAGCCTGAGATATAGCAATTCTCCCTAGGCCAGATGTTTATGACTGTATTCTAGAGTAGGATGAAACCCTAATTTGGAGGAATCATATCTCCTAAAGTATAGCGAATTTGTGGTTGAAACTCGCACACGAGGTACAACAAGATTTCATCTTAGGCTTGTCAAAGTTTTAGCTCCTGTGCCTTCTCCAATATCAAGCTATAGCGAAAGTCCCAAGATGACTAGATTTTGTCTTCTAGGGTTTTCAAACATTAAACCCTAATTTCCAATCGCTGCCATTGTAGCAGTATTTCAACTGCACAGTGCCTTCTTTCAGAGTGTATCTGATACCATGTTAGTTTTTCTAAGTTAATTCACTTAGGAAAACCATAAAGGAGAAAACCTCGCAAACTTCCTCATAATAGTTCTATCACAAAGACAAGATAACAAGATGGAATGACCCAAGAACAATATGTCTTTTGCAGCTCTCTCCCTTCCTCCTCTTTGTCCTGTCTCTCATAATGCACACATGAGAGAGTGAATGAGTGTATGACAAATGAGGAGGGTGCCTCCCTATTTATATTCTTCCGTTGAGTAACTAACTCAACTAACTAGGTCGGCTAGGTAACCTCTTGGGTCCGACCCAGTGAAACAGGAAACGAGGACAACTCGCGATTCCCAATTGAGTCTTTCCCCAAACAATCCAAGTCAAATCGTTGACCCATTAATTGTGATTAATTCAGTGTCGATCCGACTAGATCCACGTCCTTTGCAAATGTGTAATTAATCGCGTTTTTTGAACTGGGTGATAGAGTGAAAAGGTGAAATTTGTTTTTTATTGGCAAGAAATTTTCGCGGGTATACTCTTTTGCTGGCAACATAAAACCATTTCACTATTGTTCCGAAGGCTTCTCTATCATTCCAACGGCTTCACTATACATTATGATATGTTTTCTCTGCTTGAACTATAAGTCCTAATTATCCACTCAAATTGCATGCACATTTCGTTAGCCTAGCTATCATCATTACTGTGTATGCCATGTGGCCACTGAAGGTGTCTTTAATTTATAAATCTCAGGCTTTGATTTTCACTTTACATGTTACGATGCATGTGTATCAAGAGCAAGTGTTATATTTATTTGTATATTAAGACAGTCACTAATGTATTTATTGCTTGGATGCCAGGATGTCTCTATTATTTTGAACATCTATTTAGTATTTACTACTAATATTGTTATCATGCATTGTTTGGACATGGCATTATTGAATATCAATGAAAAATCTTATTTTTAATTCAAAATACATTGTATATCTTTATTTTTGTATTCATCGACTTTTTCTTGTTTTTTTCCGATTTTTTCCCAATTCGATTAAAACTCTTCGCTCTTTTGCCTTGCTGATTCATTGCCAATTCTGAGTCTGGTAACACTGGTCCGACCTACCTAGGAATACTCACAAATAAATTTTCCTTTATTTAACCTAGGGACTATTGCCCCAACCTACAACGAAGGGTTTTCCTCAGTGACCATAAACAATAATGACATCCGGAAAGGAGGGAAACACATCTCCAATGGGGGTACACCAATATACAATAGTAACATACATCAAAATATCCTCCAAAGTTACAATTACAACAACATTGTACGACCTCATTTAATGCTGCTATACGAATTTCCTGAAAAGTGCCCACTCCTTAGGAATCATGCCCTACTGAATCTTCTCGATTTATGTGCAAGGGTTTGTCTTCTTTCTCTCTCAAAAAATTACTTTTCTCTCTTGCTCTCTCCTCTCTCCAAAATTCTCTTTTGTAACTAATATAGGTAATATAGGTAAAACTCGACAAGGTGTAATAAAAGCTGGCAAAACCAAGCTATCAATAAAATCCTGACTGTAATTTATGGAGGGCAGATAAGAGCAACTCTCATACACGTAAAGCATTATATCTTATGGATGGATTAACTGAAACCAATTGGTAGTTTATTAGGCATTGATAACAGACCCTGGGTATCCCATGCCAAGAAGAAATAAGCATTTAAGGGCAGCTTAAATGCTGTATAAATGAAATTGAAAAGTGTTGAAGGTGGGTATTGATTGAACGCCTTTATGAAGCTGTATAAATGTAGGGGCCAATAGTAAAAGAAAGATGGGCTTCGTAGTCACTAGTTACCTACGATGTCTCTTACGATCGTACCACATTCATTCCTCTTACATACTCTTAATGCTTTCAATGAAGACCCTAATTAATGCAAATACCATACGTTTGTACTCCAACGACTTCTCATTTTGTTTCCACCACTTGGGAGCTATGGAACATTATGAAAAGTGTATAAGCAATTTAATACGCAGAGAAACTTCCAAGGCTTTCAATATTGGCTTCTAGCTTGAAGAGAGATTGTGCAGTATTCAATGACATTCAGTACAAATGTCTCTCCCATATTTAATATATACCTCAAACTTTCACTCGCATTTCTCTATATAATATGAGTCTTTCAAAATTCTCACGTGAATTTGTAGCTTATATCAATTTAGGTTTTCTCTCCCCGGCCTGTAGTAGTTCTCCTTTAAACCCTAGTCCATCCATTGAAACACAAGATTATGTGTTTCTTGTGTAGTTGCTCCAATCAACTACGCACATCTATCTGCAAGTCACTGAAACTTTGTAAGAAACTGAAATTTAGTTTTAGTTCACTTCAAAATTCTTTGGACAAGAATCGCAATATGCTCACGATGGAAGCTAAAAGTTATAACATCATCACAGGAATTTTGATACCATCCATTGTTTTATTCCTTTCAAGCCAAAATATGGAATGACAAATCTTTATGGACACAACTAAAAAGAAGATTCAACATTTAACCTTAATTGTATTGACTCCAGAGTATAATATGATGATTTAAACTTTAAAGTTTCAAGGTGTTGGCCTTAACATGGTCAACACAATGAATAGGTCTATCTCAGCTGTGTGAGAGAATGTAGAGATTGTGACTTGTGAGTTTGAGTGAGATTGGATCCACTTGTCGAATTTGGGCAACTTGGTTCGACCACTTATGGTTTGGATGAAAGACTCTGAAGATGGTGGAAGACCGTTCAGGGTGGTAATGACAAGCTCCTTTCCTTCAAGGTTGTCTCCACTAGACCTTAGCTTGTCTCACAGTTCGATGATCCTCATGAAGTATGAGGCAATGTTTTCGAACTTTGTCATCTACATATTTGACAGCTTGTTCCTTAATGTGAGTCACATCGATGCTACTGTGTTCAAATAATTTCTTCAAGGTTTGAACATCTTTCTAGCTGTCATCTTTTCTGAGACATGCAGAACCAAGTGGTCTTTGACTGAGTCCACCAAAATCCTTCTTACTTTTGCATCACCCTTCCTCCACTGGGACTTGCCTTCTTCTGCTTTTGGTTATGGAACTTTCTCATTGACAAATTTTAAAAGATCATGTTCTTCTAGAATGAGAAGAACCCTAGGCTTCTAGGATATGAAGTTGGTAGCCCCATCAAGATGATCTTCAACCTTCTTCCCAATCATCTTGTATGCAGATTTGAACTAGAAACCCTAGCAGGAGATAGGTAAAAAATGAAATTTTGAATTTGAAGAAACTAACCTTACAGATAGATGTGCCTTGTCAAGGCAGGTTGAGGAGAGGTGAAATTGAGCCAAGGTAGTGGATTGATCAACACGAAACTTGAAACCCTAATTTCTGCAGCAGCGAAATTAGGTCGAAAATAAAACTTCTCAGAATTTGGATTTTCTTTCACCAAAAGATGCACCTCCCCTAGAGCGAAGTTTCCAAAGCTCTTTTCTTACTTAAGAGATGAGGGAAGGCCTTGGAAGGTCAAACCCTAGCTTTCGACAATGGCCTCTTCTAGAACTGCTCTAAAACCATGTTAGTTTTTACAAGATTATAGCAGTATATCTTATTTGCAAATAAAAAAATGGATCTCTAAATGAAAGACAAAGCACAGAAACAAATAACACAAGAATTTATCCTGGGAAACCCAATTGAGAAAAACCCAGCAAACCTTCGTATAGAGATAATAACTTTCTGAGAACAAAGAGAAGAGAGAGAGAAAATATCTCTTGCAGATATAACCCCAGAAATATACTCTCCTAGACTGTAGCAGCGCACCTTTCTACGAAGTGAGTTGCTGTGAATGTGTGTAATAATGAGGAGGGGCGCTTCCTATTTATACTGGAAAATCATTGGGGCTGACTTGCTAGTTTGACTGCGACCGACCTACCTTGGGAAATACAAATTAAATTTATTTTTATTCTTTTTCTTTTTTGATCTTTTCCCAAGGTTTACATTGAGTGTGTCTAGGTTTTACATGAGTAGTTACATCAGTATAATCTCCCGTAGGAGGTACAATAAGAATAACTTATGAAGTTGCACAAGTTCAACATGAAGTAGGACTGCATGGTCTCTAATTTTTGTATCTTCACATTCTTCAACTGGTTCCTTAATGTCATCTTCCAATTGATGTTCTTTCCTTCGAACAACTTCGTCAAAGCATCGAACACTTCCTTTGGTGTCTTCAAGGATGACACATGTGGGATGAGATGATCCTTAATAGAATCTCCAATGATTCTCTTGGCCTTAACCAAGTTCTTCTTATGAGTAGCCTTAGCCTCATCTCCCTCTGACTCTGGAACTTCCTTACTGGTATACTGATCCAAGTCATTTTCTTCAAGGATCAGGGAGATCCTATACTTCCATGCTTGGAAGTTGTCAGCTCCCCCAAGCTTATCATCAAGTTGGGTGTGATGAGTCATTTTGAAATGATAACCTCAAATGGAAATAGCAAAGATTTAGATCTTCCTGATTTGAGGTGTTCGACCTGGTTCCAAAGTTGGCTGATCTAGGGTTTATTAGAGAAACCCTAATTTTCCAAACTTGGAATTTCAACTTTCTAATTGGAGAGAAAGATGTGACTCTTCAAGGCAGATTGTCCAATGTACTCTTTTTCTGAAAGCTGTGGTGGGAAGCCGAAGAAACTTGATGCCCTAGTTTCTTCCCGCAGTGTCTTGCAGTTAAAAATTGAAATTCCACATAGTGAGAAACTTCTTCTATAGAAATATGCACCCTCCTATGATGAGTTTAATGGTATTCCTTTTTCAACTGATCGTTGGAGGGAAGTGCCTGGAATAGGAAGCCCTAGTTTCTTCAATTTCTTCTACAGAATTATCTAATCTTGTTTATGTTGTATCTCTGAAGTTTCTGCTCCTCAAGATCTGAAGCTTCGTCTTGAGGCATCCTGTTTTGCCTTCTTTCCAACCCTACAGGTTAGAGCAAAATTGGATTCACCAAGTGCGACTTATGCTAAGTTTCCCAAGGTGACTTGTTTGAGGACTGTTGAGCATATCGAACTTGTATGGACTGCCACATGTCACTACTTTACCTTCGGGTGTGAAACTCGGACCACCAAAACTACAGTCCGTGCCCTATTTGCAACATCTTGTGCAATTTGATTTGGACCTTTCTATCCCAAGATATAGCAATTCTCACTAGGCCACTTGTTTATGACTGTATTTTGGAGGAGGCTGGAAGCCTAATTTGGAGGAATCATATCTCCTAAAGTATAGCGAATCTGTGGCTGAAACTCGCACAAAAGGTACAACAAGATTTCATCTTAGGCCTGTCAAAGTTTTAGCTCCTTAGCCTTCTCCAATATCGAGTTATAGCGAAAGTCCCAAGATGACTAGATTTTGTCTTCTAGGGTTTTCAAACATGAAACCCTAATTTCCAATAACTGCCATTGTAGCAGTATTTTGGCTACACAGTGCCTTCTTTCATAGTGTATCTGATACCATCTTAGTTTTTCTAAGTTTATTCACTTAGGATCTTTATATGAAAGAATAAAAGTACAACAATACATCAAAGGTATACAAAATACACAAGACACAAATATTTTCATCGAGAAAACCATAAAGGAGAAAACCTCGCAAACTTCCCATAATAGTTCCGTCACAAAGACAAGATAACAAGACGGAATTACCCAAGAACAATATGTCTTCTGCAACTCTCTCCCTTCCTCCTCTTTTCCCTCTCTCTCCTAATGTGCACATGAGAGAGTGAATGAGTGTATGACAAATGAGGAGGGCGCCTCCCTACTTATATTCTTCCGTTGAGTAACTAACTCAATTAACTTAGGTCGGCCATGTAACCTCTTGGGGCCAACCTACCTAGGAATACTCACAAATACATTTTCCTTTATTTAACCTGGGGACTATGACCCAACTTACAATGGAGGGTTTGCCTCAATGACCATACACAATAATGACATCCCAAAAGGAGGGAAACACATCTCTGATGGGGGTACAACAATATATAATAGTAATATACATCAGAATATCCTCCGAAGTTACAATTACAACAACATTGTACGACCTCATTTACTGCTGCTATACAGATTTCCTGAAAAGTGCCCACTCCTTGGGAATCGTGCCCTACTAAATCTTCTCAATTTCTGTGTAAGGGTTTGTCTTCTTCCTCTCTCAGAAAATGACTCTTCTCTCTTGCTCTCTCCTCTCTCCAAAATTCTCTTTTGTGAAAGTGAACAATGAATTCTCACAAGCCTTTTCCTAGCCTTTTTGTTTGAGTAACCACCATTTGAAAATCAATGGCTTTGATTAAAAGCTAACTAAATGAGATCTAGGGCTCATGTTAAATCTCACTGTTCTCATTAAAAGCATTTAATTCACTTTTAAATATTAAGTAAGACTTTGTTACTCGGCCACCTTTTTAATTCTCATAAAGTAACCTTTTTAAATAATTAATGATTCAATCTAGTGGTTGACATACTTGGCAGATCCTGTCTGGTCTTTCAATCTGGTGTTTTGTCTCTACCCGAAGTCTATGGGATCCTACTCTGAACTCTCCAAGAGGGATACAAAGAGCATGCATCTAGTGACGGAATGTGTACTGGGGCCGAACAATGAGCCCGTCTCTTGTCTCTAGAAAGTGCTCAGCATAAAAGGCCATCTTTGGGCGCAATCCTCCTGGAGGATGGACCCACATAACCTAGACAAACTGCCTATAAATATCCTCCCTGATGATCTTGTTTAGCTCCTGTCGGGTAGGTAGAAGGTACCTGGGAGCATCTAGAGAATACTGAAATAGAGGAAGACAATCTATTTGAATGCCTACTGATTTGAGAAGGTCAGAGGTCCCTGTGAACCAACATTTGGGTCTACCTCAGTGAGTGGCACGGGCAATAGCCTCAATGAGCAATATGCTAGGTACGGCTATCTGTCCCGACCCTTTAACGAGTCTTTAAAGCCCGAACACGATGTAAAAAGGAAACCAATCTGAAGGCTGCCTCAAGGCAGAAGGGTTGAGCCCCAAACTTAGCTAGGATGATGTACTACGGTGCTGTCTGTTTGCATCTGATGATGCGACGAAGAAGAAGGATTTGGACTCTCTCAGCTGAAGCCCAATCTGACTCAAGTAAAGATGGTCCCCAAATCTTTGATCCATATAGAACAATGGGATGGATCAAGGTGTCCATAAGGCTCATCTTGGACGAGATGTCCTAGAAGTCATGACGAAAACATTGTCTCTCAAGAAGGGCTAGGGATCCATATCCCTTGTTGATTCGAGGCTGAAGAGCTAGTCAAAAACTGGAGCGAGGGCTTGAGAACTGCACCCCCAAGTATGTATAGGTGCTGGTGATCTCGACTTCCTCCCCTTTGAATAGGAAGCGGAAGTCCGAAGTTTTCTTCACCCCATTGAAGATCATAACTTTGGTTTTTCTCAAATTCACCGTCAACTGCCGGAGGTCACAAAATAGAGCCAAGGCATCAATCTTCCTTTGTAATCCATTTGGGTAAGACAAGAGGAGTACTGCATCATCAGCAAATAGTAAGATAGATATCAGAACATGGTGAAGAAAGCAACCATCCGAGTCCTAGATATGCTCGTGAAGAAAGGCTTCCAACTCATCAATATAAATCCCAACTAGGGTGGGAGACAACAGGAAGCCCTGTTTAACCGCGATAGTGCTTCTGATGAACTCAAACATTTTGTGAGATGTGCGAAGACGACTAAGGACAGACTAATATAGGCGCATAATAGGTGTTAGTAGGGTCGTCGAGATGCTAATACCACTAAGTCTCTGTAATAGGTCTTCCCTTGGGACCAAGTCAAAGGCTTTCCGGAAATCCACGAAGTAGCAGTAGACTTTCGAAGAACGATGGCGTGCCTCCTCAATCACCACGAGGAGCGTGAAGATATGGTCAATAGTATGATGAGCTGGCCGAAATCTTGCCTAGACCCTATCTCTAAGATTTCTCTGCTTGAGATCAGTGGACAGTTTCCTATGAAGAACGATGGCATATAACTTCGAGAACGTGTGGCCCACCATGATCATTTTGTAGTTATTAGGATTAGAGGTGGACCCTGATTTGTGAATCAGATAGATAATGTGATGTGACCATATCGGCGGGAAACCTTTGCGCACAACATGGTTGAAGAGACCAGCCAAATAGCTAACCAGGGCATGGAGGCCGTGTTTGAAAAACTCTGCTTGGTGGCCTTCTTCATTTGCTTCTTTGCTGTTGTTCATCGCCCAGATGGCCTCACTGATATCCCTATCAGAGAATAGGTAATAGGAGGAAGGCGAGGACGTAACATGGATTTGGGCTTGTTCAAGAATATCATAAAGATTGGAAGTGTGGGAGAACATGGAAGCAAGGTACAAGTGGAGTGGGAGGAGGATTTGAGTGCAGCTTTCCAAATTGTAAATGAAAGGCACTGGTATTTAGTGGAAGTAGAGGCAAGCGAGGAGAACTGGGTCTTAGGTGGAAGTATCTTGCGAACAGTAGGCAAGAAGATGTCAGGGTTGCCTTCGTCAAACTGAAAGGTGGTCCATAGTGGGCTCTGAGGGGAGGGATGGATTGGCATTGGAGGATCAAACCAAAGAGAGAGTGAGAGAAGTGCATGATTAGCAAGGGGGATGGGGAAGATTGAAAGATTTCCAATAAAGGGAACCAAGTTTTGGCTAGTGAGAACATAGTCCACCACACTTGCACCTCCTCCATGTGGTCAGCAAGTGAAGAAGCGAGAGTCTGGAAAGCAAGGAAGGCCATTTAAGATTACCAACTCATGAGAATCCCCCAACTACAAGAGATATTTACCATAAGTTGTAGTGGGCCCCAAGGCATCCTTTGGATATTCGGTGAAGACCTATCGATACTGGGTCAATCCCTTGGGTGCATAACACATCCTCTGAGCGGTCATGGAGAGGGATCTAAAGATCTCTGGTACGAGCATTGAAGTCGCCCATCAGGATAACCTCCCCGTCTACAGAATACTGGGTGATGTTGGTGTACAAGTCTATAAAGGGGTCCCCATTTGAGCCATTGTGGATGGAAAATGGTGAAAAGGCTGGGGGAAAGTAGTAAACTGCAATGTAGATGTCCCTTGGGGGGGAGACTCTAGCACTAACCCGAATCCACATGAACTTGGAATACCCACCTGCAACTACCAAAGATACCCTATTCCGGAGAGAGTCCTTAACCAAACAAGCACCTCCACCTGATCTTCTGACCCTTCCTGAACTCCTCGTTTCCTGTCTGCAAACTGAAAACCAATAGTAACCTACAATATATGGGAGAGGTTGAACAGGGCTCGCATGTGTCTCAATCACAAGAAGGATATATGTTGAGACGAGAGCATCATACAGAAGTCTTGGTGACGACCATAAGGATCCATTTCCATTTTAGCAGTAGACAGAGATACTTGTACCCTGTCGCCTCCCTAGTTGGGCCCGTCATTTGGAGCTATCAGTTCGAGATGCCCATCCAGGAGGGAAGGAGTCCTGAATTACTGCTCAAAGATTTATGATAACTGCCCATTTCTTTGCCTGCCTTGCTACAGCAACCTATTCTCTAGAGTGTTTAAGGTTTGCAACATGTGCTTTAGTAAGGTCCTCGTCCAAGAATATCTTGCTGGGAAGGGAGAACAACTTCTGTTTAGCCCTGGGGACATAGAGTCGATCCGTTGCATTTCAGAGTATGAGGAAGAGAGTGGAGTCGTGACCCAACCAGTCTCTGTCCAGGTTTATGTCAGATATGTCAAGAGTATCCCAGAGGAACCTAACTCCCACCTCCATAGGATTCGAGGAGGGGTGAGGTAAAGGGAGACCCCTCACCTTAAGATTCATTTGCCTTTCGCATCTGGTCCATTCTTCCATGAGTTTGGCTTGCACTACCTACTCAACTGCTATAAGAGGGAAAGGGTTTTTGTCTAAGTTGCCAGGAAACTTGGGCACGAGTACGGGTACAGGGACACCACTTTTGAAACAAGGTATTAGGTAAGTCGGGGATACTATATATATACATGTCATAGTCACAACATACATGCATATAGATTTCTTCATAAATTATGAATCATGATTCATAATTATAAATTCGATGGTTATTTGAACAATGAACATTCAGATTGAAAATTTGAAACATAAAATTTGATAAATCATAGACTCAGTAGATATCAATTAGAAGACTGGCAGTTACATAAAATTTGATAAATCAATGTACCAAGCAGTTGTAATGGAGAATCAAACTCAGACATGAAAGTACACTTGAAATCTTATTTTAAACACATATTTGTATTATTGTTACAGGCAATAAAAAATTGAAAATTGCCAAATATATTCCTGCGTTGATGTGTGTATTTCTCAATATTAAATACATATGTATATTTTTTATGTGCACATTTGGTAGTCAAATTATGTTCCATGAGTGTTGAACACAACCATATAAACATTCATTGTGAATCAATGCAAAATCAATCTACCAGATTTGGACAATATTCAGTGGAATTTGAATAGTGTTGCAAAGTGTTTGACATAAGTCCTGAACCAGACTCCATAGGTAGTTAGCAAAAAATTAGTTTAGATTTGGTGGGGGGTCATTACATTTTCCCCAATGAATTGCATTTTGTTGAGTCGATCGTACCCTCGAAGTACCCAAACATGGGGTACAAATTACCCAAACGTGGGGTACCAAGTACCCAAACACGAGGTACGACGTACCATTTCGCCTATAAGTACCCCTTTTTTTTATAACGGAGTCTCGAGTACGACAAGAGACGTACCCTACACGTACCCATATACCTTGTACGGGTACGTGTACCCTACCCCCGGGTACGGGTACCCTGGCAACATAGTTTTTTGTCCTTTCCTCGAACCACCTGTTCCCACAAATTGATGTGTGATTATGTTTCCTGTTTGAAGGGTGGCTTGTTAGGATCTGATTTCTTCCTGCTTGATCTTGAGGTCAAGAATTTCTGCGCGTAATGCCTCATTCGGGGGGTGGAGGGTTTCCTGCTCTTTACTCTTGTGTAATATCTTCCGAAGGGATAAATTGTCCCCTTCTACCTCTGAAACTCTAACAGAAAGGGTGTTTACCTATGAGCGGAGTTTGTTGTTTTCCATTTCGATAGATTCCATCTTCCTTAGCATTTGTTTAACTTGGGATGTCCAAAATGCGAAATCCAGCTCTATGGCGATGCCCGTTGGGTTGTAAGTCGACTTTGTATTATTGTGGCATTGACTGAGGTATCTAAACTAGCTTTTGTTGTTGAAATCCCCAACGTGGGGGTTTGAATTCTCCCTATTATCCCTATTTTTCTTTAGTTCCTCTATAATTGGATCTAGCTAGACGCACATACAGCCACGAAGGGCAGTTCGAGCTGTGGGGTCTCGAGGCCACGCGGGTTGGGGGGGGGGGGAAAGCAGGTGTGGCTAAATGGGCGCGAAGGGCGACGAGTGAGGAGAGGCGACGGGGTGTGAAGGTGGCGGGATGCAGCGAGGGGAAAACCGCGGCAGAGGTGGCCGCGAGATGTAGTTGTGAGGGTAGAGTGCAGGCTCAGGGTTGAGCTACGAGGGTGCAGAGAGTCGCGGCGGAGGAGCTGTGTCCATAGGGGGAAGTGCAGATGCAGAGCATGGGAGTGCAGGTTGAGCCCCGAGGGTGTAGAGAGCCGCGACAGAGGAGTTGCATCCGCGGGGTGGAGCCGTGAGGGTGGAGTGCTGATGCAGGTCCCGAGGGTGCAGGTGGAGCCGCGAGGGTGCAGAGAGCCACAACGGAGGAGCTTCATCCGTGAGGTGGAGCCATGAGGGTGGAGTGCAAATGCAGAGCACAAGGGTGCAGGTGGATCCGCGAGGGTACAAAGAGTCGTGACGGAGGAGCTGCATCCGCAGGGTGGAGCCGTGAGGGTGGAGTGCAGATGTAGGGCGCGGGTGTGCAGGTGGATCCAGTGATGATCCAACAATGATGATCCAGTGATGATGATCTAGCGATGATGTCCAGAGACTGTCTAGTTGCGACAATGATCGGGTTGAGAGATTACCTTCCTAGTTAATAAGAGGGAGTGTTGTTGAAAATGTAACTTCAAAAGATATTCTATTGTATATCATTATTATATTTTTATTGTACCTTCATCGGAGATGTTTTTCCTCCATTCGAGGATGTCATTATTGTAATTGGTCATGTAAAAGTCACGAGGTACAACCTCCATTGTAAGTTGGGGCAATAGTACCCACAAAAGTATTATATAAAATATATTTTGAGTTTTCCTAGGTAGGTTGGCCCCAATTAGAGAACTTGGCTAACCTAGTTAGGTAAGTGAGTTACACAACTGAAGAATATAAATAGAGAGTCACACTCCCTCATTTATACACACTCACTCACTTAATTCGCTAAAGAGAGAGAGAGAGACAAGTGCGCTAGAGTGAGAGGAAGAAGAAGCTGTCGAAGATTACTTTTCTCTGCGTATTCTACCTTGGTTTGACATTGTACTTAGTGACAAAACTATTCTAAAGAAGTTTGTGGGGTTTTCTCCTTCACGGTTTCCCCGAGGAAAATATTTGTGTTCTTGTGTATTGTTGTGCTTATCTATCTTTTAGATTAAAGATCTAACATAATTGAATTAAAGTGCAAACTCTAACAGAGACGAAACAAATGCTAAGCAAAATCGATACGAAATCCCCCTTAAGACTTCCCACAGAGAGAGAAAGAGAGACACCCCTCTAAATCGCCCTCTACCAAGTGCCCCCTCTTGCAAAAATAAGATCATACCAAAGATATGCTGAGAAATAAAAGATAAACATCCAGTGCCCAAAGAGACGTAGAAACACAAGAGTCATGGACTCCTCTAGATTTCACAAGTAAGCCAAAAGATGTTCTATTATTTCCAACAAAGAGCCAAATTCCCCTATGGGATACAATGAGGGGAGGTCTCTTCTTTATATAGCTTTTGGGAGACACAAACCCTAACTTACTTTTTCATCCAATGGTTGAGATTAAGACATCATCAACGGTGGAGATCTTTTAATTTTACATTACATGGATCAACTTAGACAAATGCATTTGAGGGGGACGAATTACCTCATAAAGCCCATTTTTACAACGTGATAAATCATTATTTTTGCAAGTTTGACACTTAGGGGACATGGAGGGGTCATTAGGCCTCCCCCCATACATATTTCTAAAGATACAACTTGATTTACACACTTTTATTTTGGCAATTTTAACCAATTTCTCCCTATGGGGGATGCCCTCCCTAAGAAAGCCAAAAAAAATAATCTGGAACATCAAACTGGGTGAAACTGGTGTAGATATGTCCGGAGTGCCATAACAAATCATCTAGAAGAATTCCCTTGCCAATTCCTTGACCACACAAGCCAAATCGATTTCCTCGGTAATTTTACTGGTTCATTTTTTAATGGTACATCCTCTAAAAATAATAAAAATCATCATAACTTCTTTCAGGCTAAGAATTGGGGCAAACTGACTGCACATAAGTGTCTGGAGACGTAGTAGAATTGTACAAGTGACTACTCATACCCCCTGGAGCATTGTGGCGCCCTAAGAAAACCATAATGACTGCAATATGTAATAAAAATATGAGTTGTCTAATAATAAGGTGATAATAATCACTAATCATGCAATCTGAGGCCAAACTCTGAAAACTGATACTATAGTATTGGTCCTGGGCATGTCTAAAGCAAATATAAGCACTGCCAATTTTTTAGTCACTACCTTGGGAACCATTTTTTACTTCGTCAATTGGGTTGACCAGGTCAAAATACCCAAACTAAAAGTGAGATATTGAACTGAGTTGAACCTGCATGCATCTGAGGTAAGAAGTGCTCCAAGATGTGTATTAAAAACCCAACTTAAATTATACTAATAAGAATCATAGTGATAATAATAATAATAATAATAATAACTAGTAAGATATACCTGTGTCTTTGAAAAATCATTGAATCTTCTAGAAGTCTCTTGTATATGCAATACTTACAAAGTTTAAACAATTTGCTAGTGCTGGGCGAGAATGGAAAACAAGGATAAAGTAAAAGGGTGATGACCTCTAATTGATTTTGACTATGTGATCTCTCTGAATGAAGACAAGTACACACAACCATAATGACATATGCATGACAGATAGCAATAGGGGATGGTGGTGTCTCACAAATGGATAAAGTACTTCGGCTTGTTTCCTTCAAGCTCTAGCAAGTTCCCATTTAAAAAAAAATTAGCAATTTGCAACACTAGTTGACTTCCGAAGGCAGGTTCCCTGGAACGACTTCTGGGCCTCCAGAAAATGATAAAGACATAACTTTGTTGCCCTTGTGGGGGAAAATGAGCCTTACATCATACAATGGATGAGTGCTCATCCTTTGACCATTGACTTTTCAAACAACATTTAACTTTAACACAATATAATAGCCAACCTCCAAAGGAAGGTGCCCTGGAAAGCCCTCAGGGCTCCAAAACATGACTAAGGCCTAGCCCCGCTGCCAGGGAATGTCCATAGCCTTGACGGGTTTGCCTCACCTCGTTTCCCTTGTGGGGGAAAATGAGCCTTAAATCATACAATGGATGAGTGCTCATCCTTTGGCCACTAACTAGTTTATAACATTTATACTTTTGCATCATTTAGATATATCATCTATGTGTTGTGATGCTTTAGTGTCTAAAGACACTATTGGTTGGAGCACTTGTTTTTAGGACTAAAGGAAAACCATCCGATGAACTTGGCCACACTGACAAAGCCACATACTTCATAGCTAGAGACACAGGAAAACATGGAGTCTGTCATGCACAAGGGTCAAGATGAGGAAAATGATTTTCAATCTCACAGGTCTCAATCAAACAATAGGTCATGGGAAGAAATCAATTATGCATGAACTGGATGGATGGGGACAAGTGATACATGGAACCAACATAACACTAAGGTTTAAAAGTTGTGTAAATCATGGCATAAGCAACAGTCTTCAACATCAGATTCTTTAATCATTCTCAACACAAGTTTAGGCATTAGTACAACATATAATATAAGCATAGGTCACCATAATTATCATAGCATAACAAGTCCAAGGTGTTAGTATACATTAGAGAGCAAAATCCTACCAAGGAGCCATATACTTGATCTCACCATATACATGTCTCTACTTGATATGCCCATCTGTAAACTGAGTACCATATATGCTGCTCTACTCGAATGAACTAGGTCACCACTGAAGTCAACGAACAAGGAAATCTCAGTCCTGGCAAGGAAATACTCTGTATCTGCTGTAGAACAAAGGGCTCTGAATGGCTCATGTCGCAAAAAATTATCCATGCTGTATCCTCATCAATATGTTTGGCTCATGAAAACTAAAGAGAACAATCTGCATGCCAAATGTTGCACCATGGTAACCTAGCTACAATATATTTGATAACAGTCTCTATAAGAGAGTATATGACAAGGGGAAGGGGAGGGGGAGGCAGAGGGAGATGGGGGGAATAGATGTGGACCAAAGTTTTCCTAAGGATATCAAAATTGGCAGTAGTAAGTGAAAATAGAGATTGAGGATCTAAATGAGGTGGGAGAGTAGTTTGTCTAGAGAAAAGGGTAAGCCAAAAGGTTTGACGTAAATGAAAGAGGGCTTTCCTAAGTTCAGATCTCCTGATGGAAAGGAATGACTACATTTTACGTGTGAAAGGAATGCCTACATTTGTGGGACTTATTAGAAATGGGAAGGAGGGGGTAGAACTAGGTTTTCTGGCAAAATATCAATCCCATGCACAAGGTACATTTTTACGTAACAAGGTATTTACTATCGCCCCCTATCTGGAACTTTTACCCAAGGCATCAATACACGTACATGTGTCATTATTCTATATAGTGGGCATGATGGATGTTTTCTTGGGAAAGGTACATTTTTATGTCACGAGGTATCACCCCTTATCTAGAACTTGTAAGTTGTACCCAAGGCATCAATACACATACCCATGTATCACTATTGTATACAGTGGGCATGCTGGATATTTTTTTTTGGCTAGGTTCCAATCTGTAACAGTTCAGGAATGGAACTTACGACCTCAGTCATGACAACAGTACCACAAACCAATGCACCAACTCTTCTAGTTTAGTCTTTCATACGAGAAATATGTCTTATAGAGTCTCTTTGGCTAAGCTGCCACACTATGAGGGGTGTACCCATGTCATCACAGTCACCTAGGACTTGTTAGAATTTTATCATTAAGCTAGCATTATATTAGGATCTTTTAACTGAGAGAATAACAAGCAAAGCAATCAAACACAAGAGACAATGAACACCGTGTTTTTCCTCGGGGAAACCATAAATGGAGAAAACCCCACAACTTCCTCAGAGATTGAATCAGCACCAAATAGAAAAGCCCAAAACAGTAAGATGATCTCCCGACAGCAGTAACCTCTTTCTTCCTAGCCCCAGTGTCTTCTTCTTCCTCAGCTATGCGCTACAACCGAGTGTGAGTGAGTGTGTGATAAATAGAGAGGATAGCTCTCTATTTATACTAATTCCTGACTTGACTAAACCCTACTAGGGCCAACTTCACTAGGTGAGTCTAACAACCCTAGTGCCTCGGAACTGCGGGGACTTTAACCCTTGAACAATAGGAGGGTTACCCACAATGACTTGACATGACTTGTTTACATTATAGAACCTCCCGATAAGAACATCGGGGCATGACATGACTCAAATACATTATAGACACTTCCCGGAATAAACATCGGGGTACAAGAGATAAGATATATAAGTGAATACATTCCGAAGTTACAAATACATCAACACTCCCTCTTAACTAGGAAGGTATTCTCTCGACACAATTTTCAGCACTGGTCTTCTTCTCTGTATCGACTGGATCATCTCGTCATCTTCATCTTCAAGTTGTCTTCTTCGTCTTCTTCGTCTTCTTCATCTTCAAGTCACCTTCATCTTCAAGTCTTCTTTAAGTCATCTTCTTCCTCAAGTCTTCTTCATCACGGGATCTGGATCATCACGACTGTTGGGTCATCACTGCTGGATCATCATCACTGTATCATCATCAAATCTGGATCATCACTTGATCTGGATCATCATCAAGTCTGGATCATCGTCACATCTGGATCATCACTTGATCTGGATCATCATCAAGTCTCGATCATCATCGGTGCTATCTCAGAATGGTGCTATCTCTCGATTCTTCTCATCACAGGAAGTTCTACAGAGCCAACCCTTTTTCATGCCGGTTGTAGGCCTACCCTTCATGTAGGTCTTCAGCACTTATATCTGACCCTAAGTCAGAATAGCTCGCCCAGCTCTTACATCTGACCTCATCTTGTCAGAAAGGCACTCCCAGCACTCACATCTGACCTCATCCTGTCAGAAAGGCCCAGCACTCACATCTAACCATGTGTAAACACATCGCGCCAGAATGGCTCAGCACTTACATCCGACCTCATCTTGTTAGAAAGGCTCTGCACTTACATCCAACCCCATCTTGTCAGAAAGGGACAACACTCACATCTGACCATGTGTAAACACATCGCGCTAGAATGGCTCAGCACTTACATCTGACCTCATCTTGTCATAAAGGCTCTGCACTTTCATTCGACCATGTGTAAACACATCACATCGAAAGGGCTCTCAGTCCCAGACTAAGGATTCCTGGTAACTAACCAGGTGCCTCCTTTCTCCCAGAGAATGGCATCAACCCTTATATCTGATCAAGTGGGAACACATCCCTCAATCACATCAGAATGGCCATGCACTCACATCTGATCAAGTAAGACTACATCCTATAGTCATATCAGAATGGCCCTCAGTCCCAGATTGAGTATTCCTGGTAACTGACCAGGTGCCTCCATTCTAAGAATGGCATTTAGCCCTTACATCTGATCATGTAGGACCCAATCCTACCATCACATCAGAATGGCTCAGCACTCACATCTGACATGGAATGAACCAAATCCTCTTACCATGACAGAATGGCTCAGCCCTTCCATCTGACCATGGAAGGAACCTAATCCTCTCACCATGTCAGAATGGCTCTAGGTCTCATCAGTTCCCCTTGGAGGGAACCTCGATCTAGAGAACGCCAAGCTTTTCCCTGAAGTACTCAAACTTCACTCTAGCTAATGGCTTCGTCAACACATCAGCTATCTGTTCATCCGTTGCAACATACTGGAGCTTCACTGCTCCCCTCTGCACCATATCCCTGATATAGTGATACTTGATCTCGATATGCTTCGACTTGTCATGGAACATAGGGTTCTCTGACAACTTCACACAACTCTAGTTGTCGCAATCTATACAAGTAGCATCCAACTGGAGATCAAATAAATCAGACAGTAGCTTTCTCAGCCATACTGCCTCGCAACTAGCTAAACAAGCTGCGACATACTCTGCTTCAGCTGTACTCAGTGCCACACAGGATTGCTTCCTTCTAAACCAAGAGATCACACCTGATCCCATAGTGAAGGAACACACTAAAGTGCTCTTCCTATCGATGGCACTGCCAGCCCAATCTAAATCAACATAACCCTCTAAGTTAATCTTCTGATTTGCCTCGTACTTGAGCCCATAATCAACTGTACCCTTCAAGTACCTCAAAATATGCTTTGCAGCAATCAAGTGAACATGTCATGGATCTGTCAGGAACTGGCTCAAGGTGTTCACAGCAAAGCAAATATCTAGTCTCATGTTCGTCAGGTACATCAAGGACCCAATCATTTGACGACACATCGTAGCATCAACCGCTTCTGATGAAGCATCACTCAATAGCTTCAGGTTCGATGACATAGGTGTGGTTATGGCCTTGCAGTCCATCATCCCGAATCTCTTCAGAATCTCTACTGCATACTTTCCTTGTCCAAGGAAGACTCCATCCGCATTCTGCCACACCTCCATGCCTAAGAAATAGTGCATCATACCCAAGTCTTTCATTTCAAACTCGGCAGCAAGTTTCCTCTTCATATCAGCAATCAACCCATCCGTACTTGTTACAAACAGATCATCCACATACAATAGGAGTATCACTGGATTGCCATCTTCAACCTTGTAGTAAAGGTTGGAATTTGCTTTACTCTTGGTAAAGCCCAAACTGGATAGGAAACCATCAATTCTGCCATACCATGTCCTGGGTGCTTGTTTCAAACCGTACAGGGATTTATTCAATCTACACACATGAGACTCCCTGTCATGTGTCTCAAAACTGAGTGGCTGCTCCACATACACTTCCTCTTCTACTACACCAATCAAGAAAGCAGTCTTGACATCCATCTGGTGTATCTTCCATTTCATCACTGCAGCCAGAGCAAGCACTGATCTGATGGAAGTGTATCTGGCTATAGGTGCAAAGGTTTCTTCGTAATCTATTCCTTCTTTCTGGGAGAAACCACGAACCACGAATCTTGCTTTATATTTCTCGATGCTGCCATCTGCGGCATGCTTGATCTTGTAGATCCATTTGGAAGTTACAATGGACTTCTCTTCTGGTTTTGGGACAACATCCCAAACATCATTCTTCATGATCGATTGATACTCTTCGATCATAGCATCCTTCCATTCTTTTCGTTTTGCTGCTTCTTCATAGTTAGAAGGTTCTTTACCAATAATGTCACATAGTAAGGCTACATAACTGGAGCAGGACCTAGTTCTCTTTCTTCCTCTAGGTGTTTCTTCTGAAGCTCCATATCTTTCTGCACCTTGGATAATTTCACGTACCCAAGCAGGTTTCCTCTTATGAGGATTCTTCTCTTGAGGTGGATCTACAGGTTCTTTAGGTTCTTCAAATTCTCGATCTTCTTCTTGAATTTCTTCGTTCATGGTTGTGTCATGAATTCTGGGTACTCTTGTTTCTTCAGGTTCTTCAGCCGGTCTCTTCCTGGATTTGATGTAGGCTGAATCTTCGTCAAATGTGATATCTTTGCTAATGTCAATCTTCTTGAACCCTGGGAAGTATATTCTGTAAGCCTTCGAGCTTTCAGAGTATCCCACAAATATACCCTTCTTTCCTGAAGGATCTAACTTCGTCCTCTTTTCTTTCGGAATGTGTATGTATACAGGACAGTCGAATATTCTGAGATGGCTAACTTCTGGTTTCTTGCCGGAGAAGACTTCTTCAGGAGTCTTGTTCTGGCAGCTTCTTCCCATAGATGCATGGGAAGATCTTGGTCATGAAGCATGGCCCTTGCTGCTTCCATGATCGTCCTATTCTTTCTTTCTGCAATCCCATTTTGTTGTGGATTATATAGAGTGGATAACTCCCTCTTAATCCCTGAGTCTTTGCATAGCTCTTTGAATTCATTTGATGTGAATTCTCCGCCATTATCTGATCGAAAGGTCTTGATCTTCTTTTCTGTGTAATTCTCGATCAAGGCTTTGAATTCCTTGAACTTGCTGAATACTTCATCTTTGTTCTTCATAAAGTATATCCATGCCTTTCTAGAAAAATCATCAATGAAAGAAACGTAGTATACATATCCGCTTAGTGAACTGGATGGCATTGGACTGCATACATCAGGGTGGATGATTTCCAAGATTCCTTTTGCCTTGCTCTCGCTACTTGGAAATGTCTTCTTTGTGTTCTTCCCTTTCACACATCCTTTGCATACTCCTTCATGTTTTGTATGCATTTCTGGGAGACCTTCAACAGCTTTGCTTGCAAGTAGCAATGCTTTGTAATGCACATGTGCAAGCCTTCTATGCCAAAGCTCATTTGGTTCTACCGAGTCATGAACCAAAGCTTGTTCAGGTTGGCCCTTCAATTTGTATAGTCCTCCTTCTTGTTCCCCAATCACTACTGCATCATCGAAAGACTTTCTCTTTGGCCACATGAGGACTTGGCCATCTACAAATGCAACCCTCATTCCTTTTGCATCTAATGCAGATATGGAGAGGAGGTTCTTCTTTAGTCCGGGTACAAACAATACATCTTTCATCTTGATAGACTTTCCAGAGTCTAGCTTGTATGAGGATTCACCACTACCTTTTATTGGATATTGGTAGTCATCTCCGAGTTTCACCTTATGAGGTGATTCATGTTCAGATAGTTTCACAAAGGATTCCTTGAATCTTGTCATATGTTTGGAAGCACCACTATCTATAAGCCAATCATTGCTGCCATGTGTGATAGTTCCCGTGAGAGCGGAGATCAGAACATATTCTTCATCACTTGAAGAATCATCACTGACTTGTCTGTTTCTCTTTGTGGAAGGTTCATCATCCTCTGCAGTATGAGCATAATGTCTTCTCTTGTTTCCCTTCTTCTTGTGAGAGCTACTTTTGTTTCTAGGACAATCTCTAGCAAAGTGTCCTCTTTCATCACACGTATAGCAAATGAACTTAGACTCATCTCTAGGCTTTCTAAAGTTATTCCTTCTGTGGTGGCTAGATCCAGTTTTCTTGGATTGTACTGTGCGAGCTTGATCTTCACTTCCCATCTTTTCTTCTCGAGCTGCTATCCGAGCTTCTTCTTAAGAGCATTCTTCCCATAGTTTGCTGAACTTGACTAACTTCTTTCTGGCACAGATCCCTTGAATGAAAGAGTCCCATGTCCTAGGGAGACCATTCAAGGTGGTTATTACAATCTCTGCATTCTCCACTTCTTCATCTACTGCTTCAAGTTGCTCTTTGATCTGGGAGACCCTTGTGAAGTAAGACTGAATGGTCTTTGCATTTTGGATCTTCACATTCTTCAACTGGTTCCTCAAGGTCATCTTCCGGTTTATGTTCTTTCCTTCAAACAATTTGGTTAGGGCATCAAACATAGCTTTAGGTGTCTTTAGGGAGGACACCTGTGGTATGAGGTGATCCTTGATTGAATCAGCAATAATCCTCTTTGCCATAACCAACTTCTTCTTGTGTAAGGCCTTAGCCTCATCTCCCTCTGGAACTAGAACCTCCTCATTAATGTAGGAGTCCAACTCATTCTCTTCCAGGACTAGGGAGATCCTATACTTCCAGGCTTGGAAGTTATCAGCTCCCTCAAGCTTGTCATCAAGCTTGGTATGATGAGACATCTTAACTGAGAACCTCAAATGGAAATACAAGAGATTTAGATCTTACCAGGTCAAGATGTCGGATCTGAAATTCTGCAGTGCTGGTTCAAGAGCAAATTAGGGTTTTTCTTTTCCGAAGTTCTGTCCAACCAAATGCTTTGATCTTGATCTCTAAACTTCGATTTTGAGGAGGAGATCAATCCAGGCCTGGGCTCACTGAAAAATTCCACTTCTGTGGAAAGCCCTAATTTTCGGCAGCAGTGTCAGATCCAAAACTAAAAAACCTCAGAATTGGATTCTGCTTCGACAGAAAGATGCGCCCTAGGGAGGAGAGTTAGTCCAACCTTCTTTTGCTGAAAATCTGTGGAGAGAGATCCCAAAAATTGAAAGCCCTAGTTCCCGCAACTGCACAATGTCTTCTTCTTAGGTTAGCTCTAATACCATGTTAGAATTTTATCATTAAGCTAGCATTATATTAGGATCTTTTAACTGAGAGAATAACAAGCACGCAATCAAACACAAGAGACAATGAACACAGTGTTTTTCCTCGAGGAAACCATAAATGGAGAAAACCCCGCAACTTCCTCAAAGATAGAATCAACACCAAATAGAAAAGCCCAAAACAGTAAGATGATCTCCCGACAGCAGTAACCTCTTTCTTCCTAGCCCCAGTGTCTTCTTCTTCCTCAGCTATGTGCTAAAACTGAGTGTGAGTGAGTGTGTGATAAATAGAGAGGCTAGCTCTCTATTTATACTAATTCCCGACTTGATTAAACCCTACTAGGGCCAACTTCACTAGGTGAGTCTAACAACCCTAGTGCCCTGGAACTACGGGGACTTTAACCCTTGAACAATAGGAGGGTTACCCACAATGACTTGACATGACTTGTTTACATTATAGAACCTCCCGATAGGAACATCGGGGCATGACATGACTCAAATACATTATAGACACTTCCCGGAATAAACATCGGGGTACAAGACATAAGATATATAAGTGAATACATTCCGAAGTTACAAATACATCAACAGGACTGGCACCTGGCCTCATCTGCACCCATTCAAGGGGTTTTGAACATAGGTCTCTCTCCATTAATACAAAGTTCAAACTGGGTCACCTCACTGCTTGCCATGAGACTACACTCCCTTGGACAGTAATTGGTTTTATAATTAAGTACACGTATTAGTTTAATCATACATTTTGACAGCAAACTTAACGTATTATATTACAGAATTACTATCTCAAGTAAATAACAATAGTAAATACAACACATCCATATTTGGTACTGCTGAAATTGGAAGATGCAGTTGCAATCATTGTTGAAAACAGACCTGAAAACACTACAGTATTTGTTATGAGGTCATCTAAGCACTAATTTTGAAAAACAACTGATAGATAGATAATTACCGGGATCCCGAGAAGAGTACCCTGCCCATTCACAAGCACAGGTAAAGCTCTTCTTGCTGGTATTGGGATGATCTTCAATCTTGTGAGAGCTTCTCGTGCCTTCCCTACTAAATACTCAGAACATGAAATTGTCTTCTGCCCTTCCTGGTCTGTAGAATGGCTTATTGACAGCATTCTCTCTTCATCGGCCTCTTTGAGAAGAACATGTTTCCTTGTTAACCGACGCTCTACCAGCTGAGATAGATAAGTCCAATCTGCTTCTTTCATGTGACGGAGCCAAGCAGTCGAATTGATCTGTATAGGACAAGAAGAGCACTTTCTATCCAACCAATTACAACTATGATTCTGGTCCAACGAGGTACCATCCGGTGCACCAGTGTGTCTTATTTCATGCGCCCCACTATATTTTGGTTTTCCCCATGAAACAACAAACCTGTTCATGAAATAACAAGATTGTCCAAAAAAGAGTGGCTCCTGTTCTACTGCCGATCTTTCAGTAATTTGGTTGTCCCATCTAATTTCTTCAACTTTGTCATCTTCATGCTTATTATCGAAATCTTTCGACATTTCATTTTTTAGCAGAAGAAGCCTGGACAATGTAGACTCAGAAATAAGACCCAAACTCTTACCTTCAGTCAAAACACTCTCAGTTTTATCCATATGCAAAAATGGCACCTCTGATTCAAACTGCCGTACGCTATTTGATAATTCTCGAGATGCACTGATAATTTCATCAACTTCTGATACAGATTGCATTTCTCCCTTGTAAAAGTTTTGAAAATTAAAAATTCTGGAGGATGTTGATTGAGGAGAATCACATGAAATGCAAACCAGGGTTTTTAAACCTTTAGAACCAGGAGCTGGACATATATAACACCCACCTACAGTCAGCGAGCTCTGCATAACACCAATTGACAGGAATTACAAAACACTATATTGCATTTTCATGACATAAACCTTAAAAATCTTCAAAATTTATACTAACAAAGAAATTTCGGTAACAACATATGTTACAAGAATGTGGGTGAGACTCGACAAAATGTTAAGAAAATCATTCAGGGGATTCAAGGTCACCCCCACAACAGGTCTACTAAATCGGTTCTAAGCTATCTCAGAAAAGATATTCATTCCAATGCTTCTGAAATCCCAAACATACACAACATCCAAATCTTAAAATGATTCTTAGGTTTGCTTCATTTTGTATAAGAGAAACAAAACCAGCACACATCAGAACTTAGAAGAGAAGCTGGCAGATTTTCTATGATTTATCTGCTTAATTTATCCAACAACTCGACAGCACCAAATATATAAAAAATCTAATAGAGGACAAACTCTGGCATCTAAAGAGAAAAAGGAAGAATGTATAGTGTAAATCATCAATTATCATAAATTTTTGGTTTTCTGAAATTTTGCCAAAAAGGAATGCACAGACATGGAAATCAAAATGAAAATTGATTTCAATTTTCCAAAAGCAAATTGATTTCCTCCATGATTGATGTTTCAATCATCAGAAACATCAAGATTCAAAACAGTTAGCTTTTGGGATTACTCCAAAAGCGTTTTCACCTTGCTACAAGAGCACTAGGTCTCCTAGTCTCTTGGTGCTTCATGGACATTGGATGACTCAGTTTGGGTGAATGTTACATTGGTTAGATTTGGCACCATTACCTCGGAGGTTATTACCCAAGTGGCACAAAGACTAATCCATTGGGTGCACACAATGGCAAAGTTGTTTGCTTGGTTAGAAGAGCTACCTACCTAGGAGCAGCACTGGGCACTTGGAGGGCAATTGGCCTTGAAGGTTGGACACTTGACTTGAGGACACTTGGGTTGTGTGGCATAGCTAATGGAGATTGGTGATGGACCCCAACACATATATTGAGGAGCATTGGAGCTTAGTGGCCACATTGCACACATGTTGAGGAGCATTAGGCATAGGAGGATATGTGGCACACAATTAGAAGAGGAGCACCTTGCAAGAGGACACTTAACCGACCACCATGGAAGAGGAAGCATTGGAGGAAGAGGAGAGTGCACCAGCTTGGAGGAGGGTCATTGAACCCAAGGAGCATCATGGTTGGAGCGTGTTTGATCTCGAGGGTTGGATAAATGTGACACTTGTCTATTCTTGTATTGTATTGTAGACTGCTTCATGCGGGGTTTCCTTGTTGATTACTTGTATGGACTCATGTCCTTGTTTTATGTTAGCCTCTTATTGTATATAAAAGGGAGAAGAGAGCTATTGTCATCACTCATCATCATTACAATCTATTCTTTATATTGTATTGGAGAAGTCTTGCAAGGAGCAAGACAGTAGGGTTCATGAGAAAACCCTAGAAGAAGACAAGGACAGACAGACATGTCCTGGAAATTCTTCAAGAGATTACCCTTGGTTGATGCAAGGGTTTGCGCTATGCAAGTAAGCCTTGTAGAACTTGACATTGGAAATGATGATGGTTGTTATGGTTTTTTTAGTGCTAGGGTTTCTACCCTAGTAAAAGACAAGGAAACTAGAGCTAACACCTTGCATTATTTTGGAGCCTTGTTCTTGTGGGGTACATGGAAGCGAGGGAAAGAGCATGAAGAGCGTAGTTTGATGAACCTTGAGCTTGGTGTAATGCCTTGCTTGGAAGGAGACTCGGTTATTGTATTCTCGATGTTCCAAGGAGGTCTTGGTGCTTTTGTTGATACAAGAGTTGAAAACTTAGGGTTTGAGGACGCAAACCCTAGGATGGACATGTAGACTTTGAAACTACCGCCATAGTTGTCTCACCATGTACTTGTGTGATGCAATATGGCTAGGGTTTGTTAACCCTACAGAAGACAAGAGCGCTAGTGTTGAGACCTTGAGGGATATAAACTTACAGTATGTGCCAAGGAGGACTTCCCAGTGTTGATGCTAGCATGTTGATGATCTTTGGCAGAGTGACCAGCTTTGGTTGGAAGTGATTCCTAGATAGGATTTGGTGGCTAGGGCTTTCTTATGGTTTCCCTAGCTAGGGTTTGGACACTGGAGAGTGTGACTTGAACTATCTTTGTGATAAAGTTGTGGTATGAGGGGAGATTAACTGCTATTATAATCTGCTGAAATAAGATGTTTCAGATCTGTTATATGCTTGGAAAGTGTGCCCTAACAGCTGTAACATTTTTTTTAGAGAAAAATAAGCTCATTTACTTGTGATTCATAAGAAATGAATCAAAGTAAGTTTACAAAGCCAAAAAGAGAAGTCACAGTTTCAAGCAGTTCCCGAACTCTTCTCCATGATATCAGTCTTTTACAATATGTTGTAACTAGTATCCAAAAACAAGAACCTAAAACAGTATACAGATCTGTGCAAACACCACTGCATTTACACTACAGTGATTATCATCAAGTCTGCAATACTATGCCTGAGACCACCAAAGAAACCAAAAAATAGTACAGTAAATCAGATTTTTCTAAATCTTCTCTTGAATATGCCTGGACGTGACCTGATGCCAACTTTGTGTGTTCCGAAAATTCCTCAAAATAAAGAATACCCTATGTGCTCCCCAAAGCTTTCTTAGACAATCTTTCATCCCTGTCATTCAATTCTTTGTAATTATGCTCAAACTTTATAAATTGAAAGCTTTCTTGCACTTCCAAGACCCTTTATTTCCATCCCCTTAGGGAGATATCTTGTAGTCGAGAGCATCCCCTCACCCATGTTACCGACTAAGTTGCATCTAGTTGAACTTTCAGTGAGACGCCAAAGATGAACAAACACTTGTTCAATTTCAAAGTTCAGAAGTCCATTCAAACCTTCCAAGGCCCTTTTTCATTTTTTTTACCACATGTTCGTATCCTGCAGGGAGATTGTAAAAAATGTGCTAGCATGGGTTTTTTTCGTAAAGAACTTGGCTTCCTAGAACTTAAACATCAATCTGGGTATTCCAGGGTGTTTTTTCCTTGTTAATTATATGTTGTTGAATAAACGACTTATAATTTTCGAGTTTTTCACCGCTCCTCCAACGCTGGACTGGTCGTCTTGGTGGTTAGGCCTTGGGAGGTTATTAAAGTTCATGTTTCAATGTATGTGAACATGCTAGACATCAATTTTGAGTCATATGGACATGTTCTAGGTCCCCCTAGGTTTTATTTCAAGTTTTGAGAAAAATAAATTTTCCCATAAACATAAGCTATTTTTTAATAGTTTAAATGCAAAAACTATAACTGTAATAAAAGTGTGGTTAGAAGTCAGATTTTTCCATGGGGGTGCTCGTTTTCTAACTCAGATCACTCGTTTCACCCTTAGTCCCACTTTCCCTAAGTTTTAAATGATAAATTTATCACTTAAGTCAAAAATATCCAAAAAATAAAAAAGTCAATTAGAAAATAGAAAAAATTAAAAATGGAGAGCAAATCCAAAAATCCTAAATCAGTGGATTCTTGTCCGATTTGATTGAAATCAGTTGCAATCTCTTCCTACATCAGGGGCGACCTCACTCCTTGTCTAATGCGTGAGCTTCAGTGTTGATTGAGGTGTTGGCGAGTGTTATCACATATATAGTAGCAAGGCTACCATATTCTATTTTTCATATACAGTACATTTATCAGCCAAATCTCTTACATATGAGATGCTGAGATGAGTAGTTTTGACGGATCATTATTTTGTTAGTGGACTATTATACTCTCCGATGTCAGGACTAAGTCTCAAGACACTCAGATTCGAGGACTGATGTAACCATTCAGTCATTTACAGAGCAGTTAGTGATGCCCAGATTGGTTCTAGTGTTTTCTCATTGGACAGATGATGGTCCAGATGGATTATTTGCATGGTTATGACTCGACATTTATTTTATTGTGTTATGGTTATCATTGCTCTTATACTCATCATTGTGACATATACTAGCATTTAGTGTCATGATCTGGCGGTCATAAATTTATGGACTTGGATGTATTTGTATTATGTATTGGTGTCCCTACTTAGACTTGGAAGTTCCTGACCTTTACTCATTGGTTTTACCCTCCTTAGGGAGAATAGAGGTAGTCATTCCCACCATTCTTTGGCTTGCTAGTGTTGGCTTCATCTTTCACTATCTCCACCCATCCATTATCTTTCAGTTTTGTTTTTAACCCGACTTACTACTTGACTTATGGCATGGAGGACCTTTCCCCACTAGAACCTTTGTTGGACAAACCTCCCTGTTTATAAGGTGTCTCGGCTCTGAGTTGGTGACAGAACTTGCCTTTGGTGAGTTGGATTGTATGCCTAAATCATTCTGATCGGTTGTCCCGATGTTTGGCACTATGTAGAACTCCCCCTAGTCACTTGAGATGTTGTTGGCTAAAACTCAAATTTCATGTACTACTTGTATTGGAAATGTTTATATATGCACCCATGGAAAATGTAAATTCTAAAATGTGTTTCTTAACATATACAAGCAAAGGGCAAGAGCAATGAAATGCTAAAATACTTTGTGAAGGGTATAAGAAAAGGTCCCTGTTGCCGCCTAATTCACACTTTAAGACGCAGGAAAGTCACAACCTGCTATGTGTGTCCTTGGGGGCAAGCGAGAGCTGGGGACCACTATCACCACAGTCTACAGCTCCTCCGTTTAGGCAAGATCCCAACAGAGCCAAGGGGAGTAGTCCCTATGGAAAAACTAAGTTCCAGATTTATTAATTAATTACAGATTAATTAAAGGGATCTTTTATTAAGATTGAGGCTAAGGTTCTAGGAGATGACAGTCAAACTAATGCAATATGCAAGATTTAAATGACAGTCAGTCTTTTTATTTGAAAACCAGTGCCTAAAGAATGGAGTCAGAAAAATGCAACTTTAAATGGATGCAAATCTAAGTTATTTAATCACAGACTAAGTTGTCTAACAATGATATGAATAAATAAACCAGTGATACAATTATGAACCAGATATCCAAGCAATGTACAATTGATCTAAAATTATCAATATTAACCAATGAACAAGATTTACAAGTTATGAACCAAAGAAAGCAGAAGAAAACTCTAAATGGAAATTATTAACCAACAGTAAATAAAGAAAAAATAAACTTTAAGTTTGATTTACTTGAAGCACTTTAAACAAATGTTAAGCATTCACCACATGAGCAATTATAGAACAGAAAGTAAATGAAACTGAAAGTGAAGTGTAGGAGTGCTTGCGGTAAAATAAAAATGAAAGTGCTTGTAGTAAAACCTTGAACAGCAAGGCAAAGATAAAAGGATCAATGTTTGTAGGGCGTTTTGCAGTGTCTCTTGGTAAATTTTAATCAATTTTATTAGAGTTGAAATCTTTGATTATGTTTTAGAACCGGTGGTGTGACTACCCCGATCTAGTTCTTCTCAAACCGAAGATGGAATGCTGTTGCGCTCAACAGGTGGGAGCAAGCCCACCCCTAGCTCACAGGTCAAACCCCAATGGCTCGGTGCTCACAAGGAGGACGTCAAAGCGCCTAGAGACTGTCCCCAGCCTGCTACCCCTTGCAGCTTCCGAGTCACCGTTTTTAATCAGCTTAAAAATCTCTAGATGGATCCCTATTAAACTAGGACTTCTCTTTCCCCTGGTCGTATCTCGGAGTACCCCGGAGGGTGATAACCGAGTAGAGGAGCAGGATGTTGGAAGTTGTTGTTGGTCAATTTTAAAAGTTAATTTTAATCTTGATGGTTAAGATGCAAGGTTTATTTTAAGTATCAACAAGATCACCAAGCGATGTCCCTTATGGGAGGTGCCGGTATTCGATCTTGGACTGAAAGTAAAGTGTGTTGAAGATTGTAGATTGTAGTACAATAAAAGGAGAATTAGTCTAATTACCTAAGCCCCCACTTCCCCTGCTTTTCATATCCAGCTTGAATTCCCTAAAGGGAGATGACAAGTGGATAGAGGATACACAGGGTGGGTGAGTTGTATGATTACTTCCTTTGATAGAAAAATAAAATAAAACTGAACTTGAAAGAAATTGTAACTAACTAGAACAATGCTTAACCGCACAGCTATCTCTGTGACAGAGATGGTAGTCTGTCACAAAGATAGGTGGGTGGAAAGAAAACTGATTAAGCTAACCTCACAACAATCTCTGTTACAGAGATGGTGGTCTGTAACAGAGATGGGTGGGTGAATGAATAAAACAATAGACTGAAATAAACAGTAAACTAAATGTAACTGAAATAAATAGCAACTAACCTCACTTCAATCTTTGTGACAGAGATGGTGGCCTGTCACAAAGATAGGTGGGTGAAAGGGAATGGAACTATTGATCTACTTTACTTTCTAATCTACTTACAGATTACAAATGCTTTACAAGACCTTAAAGAATACCCTAAGAGACTCTCTTTGGGGGTTTACAATAACAGAAAAGACTTGAGAGAGAAAGTTGGGGAATGGAACCCCTTATGCAGGTTGCAACTTGAGGAAATTTCTGTGTCCTTTTGGACAGCAACTCTCCTTTAAACCTGCACTACCTGTCAAAAACCAGCGAACTATTCTTCGCTGCAAATCACATGAAATACTAAAAAAATCTGCTGTTACAATATTAGTACAAAACTTACAATTTTTCACATAAAAATCTGAGCGAAAATATGACAGAAATATGAAGTTTAGGGGGCTGAAAACTGAGTTTTCAGCCACCTAAATGATACTAAAACAGTAAATTTAAAGCCTCTAACTAATATATAACATCTGGGGGCCCTAAAACAAGGGTTATATTCACTATACAGTGAATAAAACCCAGTTTCAGAACACAAAAACAGATATGGCCGAATTGAAATTCTGGAAAAAACAGAGACGTTTAGAGGGCTGGAAACTCACAAGGTGAATATTACTAACACTTACACTATACTATTATGCAGACTGAATAATATTTATCAAAGAGGTATGCAATAAGTTAATCCCGAAGGAACTTGCGTTCGGCTCGAGAGATTGGATAAACCAATTCAGACCGACCTCATTCACCGCAGATGCGGATCAATTGATACCACAAGTATTCGAGACAGAGCTATTTTTGCATAGAGCTCACAGACTGACTGGAAACTGAGTTTCCAGCCACCTAAATAATACTAAAACAGCAGAAATAACAAGTTAAATTAATATGTATGAGGTTAGGGCTCTAAAACAAGGTTTGCATCCACTAAACAGTGAATAAAACCATGTTTAAAACAGGCTGAAAGTAGATGGCCGAATTGAAATTTTACAGAAATGAGCCCCTGGAGAGATTCCCTTGCTTGGAAAACCTGCAACAAATCTAACTCTGCAAGAAATTGTAAGCCTAGAGGAGAATGCTCAACGATCCCTGCAAAATACTTTGAAGAAAAACGTCAAACAGTTCACAAAAGAGAGCAAAAATACTTTTACTCTCTAATCTCTCCACAAAATACTTTGTGGAGAGCTAACTAGACAAATACAAAAGATGCAAAGCTAAAAAAATATACAAGTTACCTTACAACATTTGATTATGAAAATGGAAAAAAGTAGCCCAATGTCCCTCCAAAGATTTCTTAGATTAAGTGGCCCAACTAGGGCAAGAAGATTACAATAGCAAGGGAGTTTGAGAAGATAGTGGAGAAATAATCCGGCAGCATAACAATAGCATGAGAGAGCATGAGAAATGAGGGAGTGAGACCCTCATTATATAGTTGAGGAAGACCCCCAACCCCTTGAAGATCAATGGCTGAGATTAGACCTAGATCTAGGTTAAATCTCCACCACTAGATCTAGGTTTTTTGGCTTTTATTTCTCTCAATCAATCTCCACCCTTGGATTAATTCTTGATCAATGGCTGAGATTTTTGATCCATGCCAAAGCAATATACACCCTCAGATCTAGGTATTTGACCAAGATCTCCTTTCAATCAATGGCTTGGATGAAAAACGTGGGCCCAAGGAGGCGCCCCCTCCAAATGTAGCTTTGACCCTCTAAGTCTAGCGCCTTCCCTTTAAATGTAGCGCTCCTCTAACCTGTGGTAGACGCCCTCCAAACGTGTAGCGCCCCTCCTAAATGTAGTGACGCCCATCTAAAATGAGCCCTCCTTTAAAATGGTGACGTCCTCTACATTTAACAACGCCTCCTCTATCATATAGCGCCCCCATTTTAAAGATGGCGCCCTCTAAATTAGTATGACGCCCTTCTTTATTACACTAGCGTTTCCAAATATGGGGCCTTCACTAAATATGGCGTCCTCCTTATTACATTAGCGCCCCTCCTATTTAGTGAGGGTTTTAATACTTGGACGCCCTCTTTTGGTGGAGCTTTTAACCCATGTTTTGGCTCTAGATTTGGCTTTGACTTGGACGTCCCCTCCACTTATAGCTTGGACTTTAGCCATTGCTCTCCAAAATGACATTTAACCTTTAAACTTAGGCTAAATTTTAAATTCACCTTAGATTTAATTTTTAAAATTTCCCCATTTTTAACTTAGGAAAAATTAAAAATAACTTGAAAAAAATTAAATCTAGGCCATGGAGGGGTGGAAAAATTATGAAATAAATTTTCCTAGGCTTAACAACCCCCAAACAAATTTACCATGGCATTATTTGATTTTTTCCTTCAAAATCAAATAATATGAATTTTTGACTTAGGAAAATTAAAAATTTCCCTAGGGGAGACAGACCCCTCCTGACCAAAATTGGTCTATCTCTTCAACCATTTATCAGAACGACATGGGACTCGAAGCAATGGCTTAGGGGGTTTCATAGCAATTTTATTTTGCATTCATAGCCCCTATTACAAAATGCCATGCTTGAGCAATTACATTATTACATCAAAACTCAGTTAATTAACCACCAATGGGTGGAATTAATTAACTGGAAAAAATTAATAAAAACAATAACATAACGAAACTCCGCAAGACTCTAGACAAATGTCTAGCATGGTCATGAATTATACTTTAAAGCCTTAGCCACCTCATGGACTTGACTGGTAGAACGCCCGTCACTACTTTGGAGGATTTTGAGTGAAAACCAAACCGATTAAACTCGTTTGTTCAACAAGATCAATTGGAAAGGGAAAAACACTCGATGAGGGGACTTCCTTAACAACCAGTTCCATGGTGTGGCATCCGTATCATATGATCCACACTAGTACATAAAATTACATTAATTTTCCCACGCAGGGGAGCGGACATTTCGTTTTAC
>LPNX010178645.1:72398-119424 GCA_001517045.1 Pseudotsuga menziesii
AAATCCTCAGACTTTTCCAAGGTACCATTAGTACAACTATGTACATCTTCATGTACATGGAGTTGCCACCTAGTCGAAATAGGTGGGCAACAGTCCCAAAAGCAATGGTTAAATATATGCTATATCCAAATCTTGATGACCTTATAAACTTGAATATGTCCTGGATGAAAGCTATAGTTAGTTGTGCTTTTAAGCACTGGTGAAGTCCCCAAAAGGTCATATAGGCCAAAAAGGCCATGGAAATAAAATTGATGGTCCTAATGAACCTGGATCGAACTTGATGTAGAAATGATGCCTAAGTTGAATAAGCACTCTCTAAACAACTCAACCATTTGTGAGGCACTTCCATTCCCTGCGTTGTTGTTTGTCCGACATGTGGTTATAGTGAGTATTCCCTTTCCATATCCAAAGTGTGATGATGTTAAGTTGGTAGTTATCCTTTACCCTAGCCTTGTCAATTTCAGCCTTCACCCTTCACTAGCAAATTGACTACAACTATGAAGTGAGTATAGTTCTGAAAGTCTGGTCTGAGTAATAATAAATAAAACCCTATCTATGTATTTGGTTGATGTACCGCCAGTGAGGTGATTGCTACTTGTTATGAATGTTAGTTAAATGATTTGTAGAGCATGTCTTAGCCTTGTAACACTTGCAGCAGATGGATGATAACCTGAGTTATATTATTGGTATCTGGTCATTTACAGGTGATTATATTGCCTATTGGATATTGTTGATGATTAGGCAGAGACCTAAAAGGGGTATGAGTATGCACCCTAGATGGATTTGGACTCTTTGAGTCTAGTGAGATAGCTTATTTTCAGTTCCGAGCACTTGCAAAGAGGATCAAGCTCATTTTACCTTTCTGATGTAGTTTTGCTTCACAGGATGATGTGTCTGAGCAAGGAGATGTTTTATTGGGATCTCCTAGGGCGTTGTGCGGGGCATAGGGGGTGCAGCCACTTGATTGTACTATAGTACCCCCACCCTGGAGAGCTTCGTGGGCTCAGTTTGACAACGTAGGCACCCTAGGAGGTTGTTTTGGCAGGTTCACGTTTCCCGAGGCAGATTAAAAATTGATTAAATGGCTACTGAAGGAATCAATTTGGGCTATTGAGGTAAGGAAATGACATGGGATGAGTCATGATGATGAGTGTGATGTCCTCCGCACCTTCTCTAGCAGTTACAGCACCTGATTGGACCCACACCTATTTTTTGGGCATTTTTATATTATTTTTTGGAGCTTTTGGGAGGCTCACGATTTTCTCAAGGAGGCACAAAATCAAAAAATTAAAATATTATATTATTTTATTGTGCCATGGGGCACCCAGAGGGCGTTAGTTGACACTCCATGGACCCACCATGTGCTTCATTTATTTCTTGTTGAGTGGGGTACCCTCTTTATGGGTGATCTAGTCCACTTTGGTACTTTATGGCAATGTTATCGGAACCGGGTCGGTCATCGAACCGGCGAAGCCCAAAATGTGAACCGGATCGGAACCGGCAAAAAACCGGGTAAAAAATCGGCTGACTAAAAAATACATAAAATATTCATATTTTGTAAAAAACATATATATTCATGTGCATACATATGAATCCAAACCATTAATACAGAAATATGCAAAGTTTCTCATATATATAGCAGATATGGGTGCAAATATCCAAAATAACACCCAGTGCAATACATCTCTGAGGTTCTGAACCAAAATACATTAACAAAGAGGCTCCAAAGTACATCAGCAAAGTTTTATTTTCTGGTTTTTTTTTTTTAAATTGAGTTTCGTGAGTCCCCAGTCTAGACCGGCCGGTTCGGCTGGTTTTGACTAGTTCCAGCCGGTTTCATACCCGGTTTGGAAAAAAATACGGTTTTATGATTTTTTTTTGCTGACTGGACCGACCAACCCTCTAAACCAGTCAAACCGGCCAGTTTTGCTAGTTCCGGTCCGGTTTCGATAACACTACTTTATGGTTATATTGATCCATGTATTGTATGTTGAGCTCATCTCAACCATTGATTAGAACATTTATATCTTTTAATCTTAGCCACTAGTTTTAAAAGTGGTTAGGATTTTGGTTCTCTCATTTCTATTTAAAGGAGACAGCTTCTCATTTGTAAAGGGTCTTTGGCTCTTGGATCTGGATAATAGAAAACTTTTCTTGTGGATATTTTCTTGGATCTCCTTTGCATCTGATGTTCTTAGATGGTGATTGGAAAGTATTTTGCTTCCTAGCATTCGGGAAATTGTTGAGATATATATTTTTGGGGGATGATTGTCTTGTCTACAGGAGGACGACTTCAACTTGGGCGTTTTTGCAGGAAGACCTCAACTCGCTTGGATTGTCTTTGGTTTTTATCAGGGAGTTTTCATTAGTGTTGTGGTGACCTATGATTTCTTCTTGCTATTTTTCTACAGCATATAGCTTCTTTCTCGTGTCATAGCCAATCTAATATGGTTGATGTTTGTTGTGCAGGAGAGAGGGCGCATTGACTTCCTCGAGCAAACACTGGACACAAAACTTGCTTCAAGCTTCTCAAATTGATTGGGATTGCAAGAATCATCATCATCAAGGCATCTACAAGGTTTTCCAGGTAAGATCTACAGGTTGGTTCTTTTTTTCCATGATCTCAATCCATTGTACCTGCTTTTCTTCAATTTACTGAAAATTCCAAAATATTTAAAAAATCCAAAAATACTTAATCGAGAAACCTTTCGATCTTTGGACAAACCATTGTTGGGTTTTGTAGATCGGGCATCCCTCTCACCAATTCATCCTCAACGCTTTCCAAAACGTGGTTGGTTTTCCCTAGATCTAAAAGCTGACTGTTTAAACCCCAGTGCCCCCACTAAAATTTTGAATTTTCTAGATCTGACTTTTTCCGGAAAATAATCACTTGGGTTTGTAGATCGAGTCCTCCTCATTCCAAAACACTTCCAATGCTGAGCTAGTTGCTTCCAGGTGGCCCTAGATTTGAGAAACTGACTTTCAGCACCCTAGCAATCCTAGTCATTTTCTGACTTTGCAATCCTAGTCATTTTCTGACTTTTCCGGATCTGATTTTTTCTGCATTTTTCCAACTTGGGTTTGTAGATCAGGTCATCCACATCCCATTTCTCCTCCAACGCTGAGCCGATACCTCCCAAATTGTCCTAGATCTGAGGATCTGTCCCTCCAAACCCTAGCACTAGCCCTTCTTCTGCTAGTTTCCCCTGCAAACTGAATTTTCTGGGCCAAACACTTTTCTGGGTCCATAGATCAGGGCATATCGCAAGTGGTTTCACTCTAACGCTGTGCAGACACTGACTCCATTGCCCAATGCCCAACATGCACTGATCTCCAAGGCTAGCGCTAGCTCTCTTTTAACCTCTTTTCCCTGAAAGTTGACATTTCTTTGATGACTCAAGTACTTTGACATTGTCACATCTTTCATTAAGCCTATCCCTTGGGTTCTAGAGAGTCCCATCTTTGTCCTTACTCACCCTGCATCGGTTACATTTCCCAAGGCAACGGTTATCTTCATCACTTACTAGTACCTCAACCCCAGATCTTGTATCAACCCCATAAGTTACCTTGGTTCCTCTTTGGATCGAACTTAACACTTCCAAAACCCTAATCCAATACCTTAGCACACCTGGTAACTTCTCCCATAGATCTAGGGTCTTCAATTACCTTACACCTTACGTACCTCAAGCCTACTTGATCGGATCTAGTGCCTAGGTCTGATCTCTCCTGTCGGGAGTAGATCTGGGTCTCCCCCTTTGTTGTCTTGGACTTAGATATCATAAAGCGAAGACTGCCTTGATTGGCGTGACAACCATTCATTTCGGAGTCTAGGCAGTCTTGGTTCCACCTCCTTAGTTGCCTGTCCCTCTACCATCCATCCTAGATCCACCTCACATAGGCAACTACAAGGCTGGTGATAACATTTTGGCGTCGTTGCCAAGGAGGTAGAGGCCTACCTTGGTTCAACATACCTCACCTTGCCTTACGACATATCTTTTATTGGTGAATTACTTATGTGGTTCGCCTGGCGACTCCACCCTGCGACTCCACTGAGGACCGTACCCAATGTATTAATCTTAAATTCTTAGAACATACCATAAATCATAATGAATTCAAATGTATTTTTGAGGCACATGAAGGAATTAACCAAAAACATGATTGAAACTACAAGACAAATAAACGAAAGGGATAGATGGAGGTCAGACTACGGGTACGAGGATGATCTCGAGCATGACTACAGATATGAATCTAGTTATCCCAATCTTTATGACACCCACAAACTTCCTTACCCATGCAATAAAGATTTCCCAACCATCCCGAGTGGACCTGTAAGTTGACATGAACCTAGAAGTCAATCCCAATCAAAGCCTTATAGCCAAGTAACCAGAGCTGTTAAAAAACAAGACAAATGGTCTCCTTTTGACTTTTCTGAAATACAGAGCACTTCATCCTATGCCAAACGATTACACTAGGAGGTTGCCCCAGTTTAGTGGAAATAATGATATATCTATTGAAAGTCATTTGGATATTCTCTGGGATTACATGGAAATTAGAGGTGCGGACAATGAAGATGTTTTTATGCGAGCCTTAGGGGAATCCTTGCAAGGGGATGTTCAACTATGGTTTGATCATTTAGCACCAAAATCCATCACTGGGTATGACATGTTCACAGATATGTTAATAGATAAGTGGGGTATGAACACTAATGATTCTTTAGAGTGTGAATCTAGCAATGATTATAATCAGTATATTGGTAATTTGCTTTCTCAATTGGATCATTCCTCTCCTGAAATGTTCAAAATTATGACTATGCCTGCAATCCATAAGAATGTTACAAAGTACTTTGAGGATAATGTTTCAAAACCTCATGCTGAAATTAACAAGGATATCAATCAAATCATACAAGATACTCTGTTACTATTACCTGAAGCAGTCACAGAGCAAATCTTGGATTTAATCTGTGGAAAGGAACCTAACAATTAAGAAACATCCATAGTTGAGCCTTCCATTTGTGAGTCCATTAAAGAGCCTTTAGAAGAGCAACTCCATAGTCATTGCCTAATTGACGATAATTTGGGTCAGTATTCAAGCCATCTGAATCTGGATTCAGACTTTGATGAAATCGATCAAACTTCTGTTGAAGAGCAATCTTATGGTCATATTATGATTGAAGAGCACACCTGTAAGAGTGATAGGGAAACTGAAACCGAACTTATTGATGTTATTCCTTATCTGGAGCCTAAAGAAGAACAATCACGTGATGATACGATTATAAGTGAACTTGATCAAGAACATTGCAATGAGGAGCCTTGTCTTGATAGTATCGATAGAATTCTTCATCCAATCCTTAATCAGAATATGTTGGTTCAATATGTGGATACTGACCTTGTTTTGAATCTTGAAATCACTCCTAGAATTAATTTGAAAGCTCTTTCCTCTCATCAAATTCTGAGATCAATTATTCCAAGTCTGGGAGAAAATTTTCAATCCACCCTCCAGTCCCAACTTTTCAAGTCTTCTTGTATGGGTTTGTCTTTTAATCAAGTTGTCACTTTCGAAATCTTTAATCAGGAGTTTAAGCATTATCATGTAATTGGGGAAAAGGCACTTCATACCTCTTCTCAGTCATCTGTAATGAATAATTTTTTTCAATTTGTAAATCTGTATTATGGATGGCTAGAGAAGGTGTATATAGATCAATTTCATCTTTTCTCCATTTTTAAACAACAAATGGGCTTGATCTCATTCACAGTTTCATTACATTACAACTTGTCCCCATTTGATTCTCCCATTTCTTCTAGAGTAAATAGAATTGAATGTCCTAGTAAGGTAGAGGACAAAACAAAGAACTATTTGGAGTGGTTGAATCATGAGTCATATTGACTTCTTCCATCAAGTACGAAGTCACATACCTTTTATGATCCTATCAGTATCTTGATAGATGAGTTTCTAAAAAGTCAATTTCAGCCTTGGCATGATGTCATTCCAGATTTTTCTTTGAATTTCAAACAACAAGTTAGAATGGTTTCAATTCTCATATACATTGCTTCCAAATCATCTTTGGCTTGGTGGGTCATTAACTGTAAAGAAAGAACAATCGATCATTTTAGCAAGTGGTTACATTGGATCTATCATTTTACTTAGCGCTTGCCTAATTGGTTAGGTTAGAGTAGGTAGGACATGAATAAGCCTTTCTCGACAGTAGCGTAGAATCTTGCATCTTTGCCTGAATCTCACCTTTGAAGCTCTTAGTATAGTTTTGATTTTTGTTATCTTGCACAATAAAAATCAAACTTTTCTTGAAAGTCATGGTTATAGATTAGATTCATTTCCTGCTTTTTGATTTCATGCACTTTTATTTCAGTATTTTATATAATATCCACATATTGTTCTGACGACCGGTCTGTGAGTTTGGTATAGCTCTGGAAATGTTGCAGGTAGTCGGTGAAATGTTGGTAGCGGTTGCAGAGTTGGAAGGATTGATCGAGTATGCGAGAAGCAGAGTATGAGGACCAGAGATTCTGAGGTTCTCAAGCGCTCTTTTCAACAGAGCACTTGTCCCAGCTGGAGCCAAATGTTATCAAATATATAGTAGCCAGGCTACCATATTATATTTTTCAGATATAATACATTTGTCAGCCAGATCTCTTACATATGAGATGCTGAGATGAGCAGTTTTGATGGATCATTATTTTGTTAGTGGACTATTATACTCTCCCATGTCAAGACTGAGTCTCAGGACACTCAGATTCGAGGACTGATGTAGCCATTCAGTCATTTGCAGAGCAATTAGTGATGCCCAGATTGGTTCTAATGTTTTCTCATTGGACAAATGATGGTTCAAATGGATTATTTGCATGGTTATGACTTGACATTTATTTTATTGTGTTATGGTTATCATTGCTCTAATACTCATCTTTGTGACATATACTAGCATTTAGTGTCATGATCTGGCGGTCATAAATATATGGACTTGGATGTATTTGTATTATGTATTGGTGTCCCTGCTTAGACTTGGAAGTTCCTGACCTATACTCATTGGTTTTACCCTCCGTAAGGAGAATAGAGGTAGTCATTCCCACCATTCTTTGGCTTGCTAGTGTTGGCTTCATCTTTCATTGTCTCCACCCATCCATTATCTTTCAGTTTTGTTTTTAACCCGACTTACTACTTAACTTATGGCATGGAGGACCTTTTCCCCGCTAGAACCTTTGTTGGACAAACCTCCTTGTTTATAGTGTGTCTCAGCTTTGAGTTGGTGATAGAACTTGCCTTTGGTGATTTGGATTGTATGCCTAAATCATTCTGGTCAGTTGTCCCGATGTTTGACACTGTGCAGAACCCCCCCAGTCACTTGAGATGTTGTTGGCTCAAACTGAAAGCTCATGTACTACTTGTATTGGAAATGTTTATATATGCACCCATGGAAAATGTAAATTCTAAAATGTGTTTCTTAACATATACGAGCAAAGGGCAAGAGCAATGAAATGCTAAAATACTCCATGAAGGGTATAAGAAAAGGTCCCAAAAGCAATGGTTAAATATATGCTATATCCAAATATTATTGACCTTATAAACTTGAATATGTCCTGGATGAAAGCTGCAGTTAGTTGTGCTTTTAAGCACTGGTGAAGTCCCCAAAAGGTCATATAGGCCAAAAAGGCCATGGAAATAAAATTAATGGTCCTAATGAACTTGGATCAAACTTGATGTAGAAATGATGCCTAAGTTGAATAAGCACTCTTTGAACAACTCAACCATTTGTGAGGCACTGCCATTCCCTGTGTTGTTGTTTGTCCGGCATGTGGTTATAGTGAGTATTCCCTTTCCATATCCAAAGTGTCATGATGTTAAGTTGGTAATCATCCTTTACCCTAGCTTTGTCAATTTCAGCCTTCACCCTTCACTAGCAAATTGACTACAACTATGAAGTGAGTATAGTCCTGAAACTCTGGTCTGAGTAATAATAAATAAAACCCTATATATGTATTTGGTTGATGTACCACCCGTGAGGTGACTGCTACTTGTTATGAATGTTACTTAAATGATTTGTAGAGCATGTCTTAGCCTTGTAACACTTGCAGCATATGGATGATAGCCTGAGTTATATTATTGGTATCTGGTCATTTACAGGTGATTATATTGTCTATTGTTAATGATCAGGTAGAGACCTGGAAGGGGTATGAGTATGCACCCTAGATGGATTTGGACTCTCTGATTCTAGTGAGATAGCTTATTTTCAATTCCGAGCACTTGTAGAGATGATCAGGCTCATTTTACCTTTCTGATGCAGTTTTGCTTCACAGGATGATGTGTCTGAGCAAGGAGATGTTTTATTGGGATCTCCTAGGGCGTTGTGTGGGGCATAGGGGGTGCAGCCACTTGATTGTACTATAGTACCCCCATCCTGGAGAGCCTCGTGGGCTCAATTTGACAACGCAGGCACCCTAGGAGTAGCAATGGACTTTCAGTCCAACATTCCAAATCTCTTCAGTATATCTATAGTGTAATTTCCTTGTCCTAGGAAAAATATTATTCTATCTCTACCATACTTCTAATCCTAAGAAGTAATGTATCAACAATGTCTTTGAGAAAGGTTGTCTTGGCATTCATCTAATACAACTTCCATCCCATTGTTGAAGTAATAACAATGATCGAGCTGATGGAAGTATATCGAGCCACAAAAGCAAATGTCTCATCATAATCGACTCCCTCTTTCTGAGAAAACCCTCTGGCAACAATATGGCCTTGTATTATTCAATGCTCCCATCTGCTCCATGTGGAACTTTCATGGTCCTCTGCATTCTGCAAAATCTATCATACCCATCTAGGTCTTTTCTGGCTTACTGCCATATCTGTGGGAGCATCATCTAGCTCAACTGGATCAATGGAACTGATCGGTTTATTCATTTCTTGAGAATCCCTCTCAATGTTTGGAGGGGAGATGATCTCATTTCTTCATCGTTGTCGATCTCCATATCTGATCCTCTTCCTTTTCAGATAGCCACTTCTTCTTCAAGGGTTGCATCTCTGACTTCGATTTGCCTCGATCCTGGGATGTATATTCTGTAAGCAGTATAAATAGGAGGCACCCCTCCTCATTATTTCACATAATAGCTCAGAGAAGTGCGCAGTTTTCTGAGAGAGAGAAGTTCGCATACACTATAGAAGAAGACTATTTTCAGGGTTTCAATCTTTGGAAAGCATTTCCATATTTTTCTTTTCTTTCTTCATTGTACTCTGATCTCAGAATTATTATCTCTAGAAGAAGGTTGTTGGGTTTTCTCCCATTTGGGTTTCCCATGTGAAAAATACTTATATTGTTGTTTTGTGCTTTGTCTATCTTCTAGTGATCCTATTAATAAATGCAATTAAGATATACTGCTATAATCTTGTGAAAATCTATCAATCCTCTCTCCTAATCGATTATTGTTAGGTTGTTTCTTGAGAGACTGGCCACCCCTCGATGATGTCACTAGCACCGAAACCTTAGGAACAATATTGAGGACCGAAGGATCGTACCATCCAGTTTGGATCTTCCCCTTATACAGTGATGATAAAATATATGAAACAATGTACCTTAAGAGAGAGGAAATATTAAATTCCTTGGTCTTGTTGGTCCTATAGGTAAAAAGTAAATGTTTGTCCACCCTTATGGTCCACCTTGATCTAGTGGGTTTGTGGGTTGTTTTATTGTGACCCCCTTGGTTGACTCATGGTCATTTATTTTACTTGCTCCTAGCACTTTTATTGTGTGTACCTTTGTTATTTGATGACTCTTACCTTATGGGTTTTATCCTAAGTCATATTTACTTTATGGTTTTATTAATAAAACCTTTGGACCATTTACTTTATGGTTTTATCAATAAAACCTTTGAACCATTTTACCTTGTGGTTTATTTTATGACCTTTGGACCATTTATAGTTTTATTAAGCCACTTACTTTATGTTTTTATTTGTGTACCTTTAGTTACCTAACTTAAAGTTTGACAAACTTATAAATTCTAAGGTCTTGATTTTATGAAGTATCTGAATTTAATTCCTTGTCTGTCTCCTTCAGTGTGACTGCTCTTCCCCTTCGCATGTTCTCCAAACGTGAACCCCTCTGCTAGCATAACCGGACTCTCTCCTTTTGCGTCAATTGTGATTGATGCTCCCCGCGTGTTATCACCAACCTTGTAGTCGCTTGTGTGAGGTGGATCCAGGATAGATGGTATAGGGGCAAGCAACTAAGGATGTGGAACCAAGACTTCCTAGACTCCCAAATGGATGGTTGTCACGCCAATCAAGGCAGTCTTCACTTTATGTTGTCTAAGTCCAAAACAACAACGGGGGAGACTCAGATCTACTCCCGACAGGAGAGATCAAACCTAAACACCAGATCAGATCAAGTATGGCTTTGAGGTACGTAAAGTGTAAGGTAATTAGAAATTCTAGATCTATGGATGATAGTAGTAAATGGACTTGGGCTTTGGATGAGGGCTTCAGTCATATGAGGGTTGATCCAGATTCCAAAGTGACCTATGGGGAAAGATACTAGATCTAGGGTTGAGGTACTAGCAACTGATGAAGATAACCACTGTCTCGGGAAACGTAACTAATACAGGGTGAGTAAGGACAAATTTGGGACTGCCTAGTACCAAAGAGATAGACTCAGTGAAGGATATGAAATGCCAAGTTACCTGAGTTATCAAGGAGAGGTCAAAAAAGGGACTAGCGCTATGCTTGGAGATCAGTGCATGTTCAGCCCTGGGTAATGGAGTCAGTATCAGTATAGCATTTAAGTGAACCCACCTGAGATATGCCCTGATCTATGGACCCAGAAAAGGATTTGGCTCAGAAGATTCAAGTTACAGGGAAATCAGTAGGAGGGCTAGCGCTAGGGTTTGGAGAGGCATAACTACAAATCTAGAGCCACCAGGAGACTATCACCTCAGCATTTGAGTGGAAATGAGATTAGGATGGCCAAAATGGCTCGATCTACAAAGCCAAGTCAAAAAATTTCAAGAAAAATCAGTTTTGGAAAAGTCAAAATCTGATGAAGGAGGCTAAGAGGCTGAAAGTCAGTTTTTCAGATCTAGGGCTACCTGGCAGGAACTAGCTCAGCGTTGGGGGTGTTCTGGAATGAGGAAGACCCGATCTACACACCCATGTAATTATTTTCCGGAAAAAAGTCAAATTTTTAGTGGGGCGATGAGGTTTGAGTAGTCAAAAAGTCAGATCTAGGGCAAACCAGTCACAATTAGGGTAGCGTTGAGGATGAGTTAGTGAGGGGGAGGCCCGATTTACAAAACCCGTAAAGGGTTTGCTCAAAAATCAAGCGGTTCCCCGATTAAATATTTTTTGGATTTTTTAATTATTTAGGAGTTTCTTCAAAAAAAATTAAGAAAAGCAGGTACAATGGATTGAGATCTAAAAGAAAAGAGACTTACCTGTTAGATCTTACCTGGAGATGCTTGTAGATGCCTTGATGATGATGATCCCCGCCATCCCGATCAATTTTGGAAGATATGAGTGAGTTCTAAGATCAACGTTATGCTCCAAGTGACCAATGCGCCCCCCTATCCTGCACAAGCAAACATCAACAATATCAGATTTGTTGTACCATAAAAGAAAAGGCTAGATCTACAAAAAAGTAGCAAGAAGTAATCATAGATCACAATGAAGCTAATGAAAACCCCCTGATACAAGACGAAAACAATCCGAGCGAGTTGAGGTCCCCCTGCAAAAACGCTACGCTGAAAAACGCCCTCCTATAGACAAGACAAAGATCCCAAAAAAAAAGATATAGATCTCACAAAATATTTCGAATGCTAGGAAGCAAGAGACTTTCCAATCACCACCGAAGAACATCAGATGCAAAGCAGATCCAGAAACTATTCACAAAAAAATCTTTCTATTAATCAGATCTAAGAGCCAAAGACCCTTTACAAATGAGAAGGTCTCTCCTTTAAATAGAAACGAGAGAACCAAAATCCTAAACACTTTCAAAACGAGTGGCTAAGATTAAAAGATAAAATGTTCTAATCAATGGTTAAGAAGAGCTCAACATACAATACATGGATCAATATAACCATAAAGTACCAAAGTGGACTAAATCACCCATAAAGAGGTTACCCCACTCAACAAGAAATAAATGAAGCACATGGTGGGTCCATGGAGTGTTAACTAACTCCCTCTGGGTGCCCCAGGCACAATAAAATAATGTAATATTTTAATTTTTTAACTCTGTGCCTCCTTGAGGAAATCGTGAGCCTCCCAAAAGCTCCAGAAAATAATATAAAAATGCCCAAAAACTAGGTGTGGGCCCAATCAGGTGCTACAACTGCTGGAGGTGTGGAGGACATCACTCTTATTATCATGACTCATCCCATGTCATTTCCTTGCCTCAGTATCCCAAATCGATTTCTTCAATAGCCATTTAATCATTTTTTAATCTGCCTCGGGAAACATGAACCTGCCAAAATAGCCTCCTAGAGTTTCTGCGTTGTCAAACTAATCCCACCGGCCTCTCTAAGATGGGGGTACTATGGTACAATCAAGTGGCTACACCCCCTATGCCCCATACAATGCCCTAGGAGATCCAAATAAAACATCTCCTTGCTCAGACACATCATCTTGTGAAGCAAAACTGCATCAGAAAGGTAAAACGAGATCATCTCTGTAAGTGACCGGAACTGAAAATAAGCTATCTCATTAGACTCAAAGAGTCCAAATCCTTCTAGGGTGTATACTCATACCCCTCTCGGGTCTTTACCTAATCATCAACCATATCCAATAGACAATATAACCATCTGTAAATGATCAAATACCAATAACATAACTTAGACTATCATCCATCTACTGCAAGTGTTATAAGGCTAAGACATGCTCTACAACTCATTTAAGCAACAATCACAACAAGTAGCAGTCATTTTATTGGTGGTACATCAACCAAATACATATAGAGGGTTTTATTTATTATTACTCAGACCAGACTTTCATGACTATACTCACTTCATAGTTGTAGTCAATTTGCTGGTGAAGGGTGAAGGCTGAAATTGACAAGGCTAGGGCAAAGGATGACTTCCTTATTAACATCGTGACACTTTGGATATGGAAAGGAAAAACTCACTATAACCATATGCAAGACAAACAGCAACACAAGGAATGGTAGTGCCTCACAAATGGTTGAGTTGTTCAGAGAGTGCTTATTCAACTTAGGCATCATGTCTACATCAAGTTTGATCCAGTTTCATTAGGATCCTCAATTTTATTTCCATGGGCTTTTTGGCCTATATATCTTTTTTGGGACTTCACCAGTGCTTAAAAGCGCAGCTAGCTGCAACTTTCATCTAGGACATTTTCAAATTTATAAGGTCAGCAATATTTGGATATAGCATATATTTAACCATTGCTTTTTGGACCTTTTCTTATACCCTTCGAGGAATATTTTAGCATTTCATTGCTCTTGCCCTTTTCACATATGTTAAGAAACACAGTTTTAGCATTTTCATTTTCCATGAGCGCATATAAACTTTTCCAATATAAGTAGTACATGAACTTTCAGTTTTAGCCAACAACATCTCAAGTGACCAAGGGGAGTTCTGCATAGTGTCAAACATCGGGACAACCAACTAGAATGATTTAGGCATACAATCCAACTCACCAAAGGCAAGTTCTGTCACCAACTCGGAGCCGAGACACAATATAAACAAGGAGGTTTTCCAACAAAGGTTTTAGCGGGGAAAAGGTCCTCCATGCCATAAGTCAAGTAGTAAGTCGGGTTAGAAACAAAACTGGAAGGTAATGGATGGGTGGAGACAATGAATGATGAAGCCAACACTAGCAAGCCAAAACAATGGTGGGAATGACTACCTCTATTCTCCCTAAAGAGGGTAAAACTAATGAGTATAGATCAGGAACTTCAAAGTCAAAGTAGGGACATCAATACATAATACAAATACATCCAAGTCCATATAATTATGACCGCCAGATCATGACAATACATGTTAATACATGTCACAAAGATGAGTATAAGAGCAATGATAACCATAACACAATATAGTAAACGCTGAGTTATAATCATGCATAGAATCTATTTGAAACATCATTTGTCCAATGAGAAAGTACTGATATAAAACTGGGCATCAATAACTGCTCTGTAATGACTAAATGGCTATATCGGTCCTCAAATCTGAGTGTCCTGAGACTCAGTCCTGACATGGGAGAGTACAATAGTCCACAAATAAAATATGATCCATCAAAACTACTCATCTCAGCATCTCATATGTAAGATATCTGGCTGAAAAATGTACTGTATCTGAAAAATAGAATATGGTAGCCCAGCTACTATATATGTGATAACAACGCGTTCTTTCTTTTCTCTGCTACTGTTCCCGACATAGCCGTGTGTATAGACTATGTCTTTTCCCTAGCGCTTGAATGAGTAGCATGACTGTGGGTTCTTCTTAGCGTGACCGTGTATCACTCAGCGTGCACTGTTGTTTCACCTGCGTGACTATATGACACTCATCCGTGAGACTGTCACTTGTAGCGTGACTTTCTATGTGATGGTGGTTTCTACCCTAGCGTGGTCGTGTCTGCATTCTCCCTCCACATCTGCGTGACTACGATTCCTCGTGATCACTTGCAGCGTGACAATCCTGCGTGATGGTGGTTTCTACCCTAGCATGGTCATTCTCCCTCCACATCCGAATGACTGTTGTTCCTCGTGATCACTTACAGCTTGACTCTCCCCTTCGTGTGATCTATCTTCTCCGCTCAACATGATCTCATTCAGCATGACTGAGTCTGTCCATACTCAGCTTCAGTGTCTTTGCCAGCATGACATTGTTCTATTTCCCAGCGCAACCGTGTTTGTCTTTGCCCAATATAATTGAATCTCTTGTGTAGCATTATTGTGTGTCTCATCCCAGTATGATTGAGTGTCTCTTGTGCAGCATGACTACGTGTCTCTTCCCAGTATGACTAAGTGTCTCTTGGGAAACATGACTGTGAGTCTCTTCCCAATATGACTAAATGTCTCTTGTGCTATGTGACTGTGTGTCGTTTAATGTGACTGTACTGAGTATGATTGAGCTATTAAAGTCTGTGCATTTGATTGAGGTTTCTCTTCCTATTGACTATGAATCTGTGGTATGTTTCTGTCTGCTTTAACACTCTCTCTCTCAAGGTACGCCAATTGTTTACCCAGTTGACTTGTCCCTTCGGTGACAAGATCAAACCTAAAAGTATCCGAGTATAAGGCTGATTCAAAATAATGGTTGTGATTCTTTAGTGTTGTTATCTCCTCTACAGTATAAGGCTGATTCAAAATAATGGTTGTGATTCTTTAGTGTTGTTATCTCCTGTACATTATTTATTATTTGTTACTGTACATGGTGTTTGGTGAATCATCTCAAGGACCAACTTTAACGTAGTTACCAATGGAGTGTTAAAGTTGAAAGAGATGAAAATTATGATTAATTTTTATTGCAGTTTTAAATTGATTGGAGCAGTACTATTCTGGATCTTGTTTTATATTTCTGTTCATGCATTAAAGTTTATTTCTTATGTTAAAAACTATCCTAACCCTAAAACTTTAACAAAGTTTGGCCTAGCATTACAGAAAGTAATTGGTTGGGCAAAATCAAATGTTTTTGGAGCAAACAAATTGCTGCTTTTGTGTAGATTGTGAGGAGAACACCTATAATTCCAAGGTTTGTATGCAGCAATGGGAGCAATGGTGTTGCCTGCATTAAGACATTTTAGAATTTGCAAAAACTTTAAGCATGGGATATTCAGATAATGCTGCTCCCTCTCATCTTTACATCAAAAAAGAGAATAGCCAGGCAAACTTGCAAAATCATATTTTTACAGACCTTGCAAGGATAGCTGCGAATGTACTTCATAAGCATTTCAATAGCCCTTCCTCTAATTGGCTTATGCTTCTGAGAAATAAACTGCAAAAAAAGAATATGTACAAATTCTCAGTCACCAACATGGCATATGGGTAGGCAAAAGGCCAACTATTTACTACATCCGTGAATATCAATTGATATATGGATAATAAAGGTATGAAATATCTTCTCTAATTGGGCTTCTTATGAACTAAGCATACCTGTAGTAGCAAGACCAAAAACCTTGAAAGGCATAACTCATTTACAGTGTCCACAAAAAGCTTTTGAACATCAAGTACAACATAACCATAATCCTGCATTTCAGAAAGTCAGTCCATAAAGTACGATGGGTGAAGCAAATACATGACATCCTTGATTTTTCAATTATCCATGGTGGCATTCATTTGACTTGGATATCACAAATGTTGAAAATAAGAAGTCATCAACTAGAATATGTTAATTACATATAAATCATAGTCTGAACTCACACAATGACAAATTACAACTCGGTATGCATTCAGTGATGTATAAATCTGATCCTAGCTCTCAAAATATAAAGAAATATTTCAATTCAATTCTAGCTTTGCTATTGAAAGACAAAACATTTCAACATCTTATCAGAGATTTTTCCCATCTTTGTACCTTTACTTTTGAGAAAGAATAAATTGCATAATTGCAGCTGTTATTCTCCCAAGTAAGAAGAAAAGATTGTTTTAATAAATGCATTATCATCAATCTTAGTTTAGCTTCTGAATGGCAATTATCACATGTGATGCCTCTACTAATTCTTATTTCTCATATACCAGTAAGTTAACCTAAAACCTCTTGAAGAATTTACCATCATTAGAAACTAATTTCAGCCTACAAGATTTGATATAATGTAGTCTTAAATGACAAACTTCATTTATTATCTTACTCAAATTCAATTACTCTCTTAAAATGTCAAATCCATATATGATATGATATATCAGCAACGTTATCAGAACCAAACCGATTAACGCAAAACCAGCCGGTCCAACCAGTTCACATAGGTTTCTAGTCCAAACCAGCATATCAAACCGAAAAAGGCCGGTTCCATACAGAACCAATCATCCTACTCAAAACCAGCTGGTTTCATACAGAACCGGTCACCCTACTAAAAACCATCCGGTTTCGTACAGAACCATACAGGGACGCACTTTTGCTCTTTTCTTTAATTTTTTTTAAATATTAAAAAGTTGAAGTGTGGGGAGGGGGGAACTAACCCTAGGCCCCTACTAAAGCTATATTAAGAGGTTCGTAGCCTCTATTTGTCTCACACTATTCACTTGAGTGATTTCGATTTCTTGAGCTGAGTTTCTTGGTCTATTTTAGAGAGCCAATTGTAGGGATGATTTGGAGAGGTTGTTGGGATAATTTGAAGAGTTGATTGAATGGCTGATTTGAAGAGCTTGTGAGCTAAGTTTCTTGGCGTGATTTGGAGGTGTTTCAAGTTCTTTTTTCCAAGGTTTATTGGGCTGATTTGGAGCTAAAGCAACGGTTTTTGTTGCCAACTTATTTGTACCATAGTTGGGTTACCTGAGGAGCCGCCATTTGACAAACATGACAAATGTTTGTTTCCAGTGTATCAAATGATCCGCTTTTGTGCCTAGCCAGTTTTGGCTAGTCAGTTTTTTGTTTGAATAATTATGACCATGGCCCCGAGGGCTTTGTAATAAAATGTGCTAGTAGGGTGTTTTGAATGGTTCGGTCTCCTAAGACATAGAATTTCAACTAAGATATTCTAGGGAGTTTTTTGCCTTTGACAATTATGCTTTGCCTATAGCCGAGTATAATTGATAAGGTTTTCTCCCTCTTCCTCCAAAGCTGGAATGCCCGATTTTGAATTCTAGGCCTTGGGGGTTATTAGAGCCCAACTGAGTATATATAAACCTACTAAACATTGTTAGAATAGAGCATGGTCATGTCCTAAGTCACTAGGACCCTCAGAAAAACTTTGAAAAAAATTTATCGGATGCGTCAAAATTTTTAAATTTTTCCCTAAGTTAATTAAATTTTTCCATAATTTAAATGGAAAAATTCAATTTGTAATAATTCAACCATCCGGGGTCCGTTTTCAGTGATTGAAGGCTCTAACCTTAAGCCAAAAATCATTCTTGATCAGCTAGCCAGCTAGATCTAGCTTTCAGATCATCATTCGGCCACATAACGCATAATTTCTCAAAAAAGTCAGTTTTGGGGAAATTATTGATTAAATAATTAAAATGATTATTTTGGAGAAAATCCAAATTAGTCCGAATTCAGCGAAATGAAATGCAAAATGACATGGCATCGAGCATTAATGATGATTGGAGTTAATAGAACTCAGCTTCAGTGAGCATTGAGTTATCATTCACTTAGCAAAATCGCCTCCTTCAGTAATGACCACGTTTTGGTGATGTGGAGATTGCTCATTGGCTTGATGTTTTGATCGAGGTAGAACTGGGTCTTGCACTAATGATCTCTGGGTAGTGGCTCCTCCATACCTAGCCGGTGCTTCCTCTACAAGCTCTCATGCCCTCATCTCCTCCAGGATTGCGCCCTCACATGTGTGGCTTCATCTAGTGGTGGTTTTCAGTGTTTAGGGTTGGAGTGGGGGCGCCTTGCCTAGGTGGAGGCCTCCCCTCACTCTTAACTCTTCATCTTCAGGTCTGGGCTCTCAGTTAGCTGCCAAGTCGGTTAGGTCAGGGTTTTTGGTTTTAGGGTTTTGGGTCTTCTCTCATTGTATAAATAGAGGCTCATTTAGGTCTATTCGGATGGACTTTTGTGCTGGAGTTACTCTGCAAAAATTGTATTAAGCTTTGCTTACATTTGATTAAAAATATTTTCGACTTTGGAGGTCCATTTCTCTTTGCATGTGGTGAATGTTCCATGGTTGAGGTGATACTGCTTCTAACCCATTACTCCTTTTTTGCTTGAATGAGATCAATTTATGTGTTAAGCTCAAGAGGGCCATTGTTGGCACGGCAAAGTAGTTGTTTGTAGTTTCAAATCAATTATTTATGCAAAGTAGGTTCTAATCTTGATGAATATGAGTAGTTAGTTACACGTAATATTGATTTCGATTGAACTATCTTAGCATACTTTTCATGTATATGATCTCACTTGTATCTGAGTTTTGGTATTAGCAGGGTTCACAGGTTGAAGAAGGGTGCGATTTCAGCTACATCTAGCCCGAGCTTCAAGCAACCAGTTATTTAACACTTTGTGATTGCAGGGCCTACAAGGATCGTGATCTTCTCATTCGAAAGAAAGTCGGAGTCTTCCTCCATCGCGTGTTCCATCCACAAGAAACTTCTTTCTCTACCCTTCTCTTTAAATTTTTTGCATTGCTCATAAAATAGATCCAAGCTTTCAATACTCATTATTCAGGTCTGTTTTTAGGGCTTTGCTAGATCTAGTTTCTTTCATTTAGATCTAGGGAAAATTTATGCTTTTGCATGCAAAATTTCAAAAAAATTTCCAAATATAAAATTTTTCCAAAAGTTTTATTTTTGCATTGTCTTTCCTACCATCTTTTAACAATATATGCTTGCTGATTTTTTACTTCTGTGACAGGTACAGCGGAAATGTTGGCGAAATTCTGAAAAATCAAGCCCTAAAAGCCCATAAATTCCCTCTTCTTCTTTCCCCTTTCTGCAGTTTGCTCCAAAGACCTTCCAGGAATAAGAAAAAAGCAAAAAGGGCAGCAAAGGAAAGCATTGTAAACAAATCAATAAAGAGCAAGTGGAATTATGGCTCCCACACCCATCTTCTCCCATTTGGGGGAAGCTTGTATCGTCTCCTCATTTTCATGCTTTGTTTCATAATTTGCTAAAAGTAAAGTACGATAGAATAAGTTTCAAATTGTTAGAGTTGTATTTTTCATTGAAGATTAGATAGTTTATTTCTGAAAAGTTCATCTTGCATAAAATAGAAAAGATTAAAAATTTTCATTATTCACTTAGTTAGTTTTGGTTCTTTTTTTACTTTTTTGATATAATATTGCAAAACCCTAAAATTTATCAAAATCTCTTGAATCTCACCATAAGGTGGATCAAGAGTGCTCTCTATCGGAGAGTTGTTTTTTGTTTTCTTTTGAGTTGTTACTTACCCCCACGTTTTCTCGATTAAAAACCTAAAAAGCCTGAAAAAGACTCTTGGGTAGTTTAGTTCTTAATTTTTCTTTTAATTTTAATCAATTAATTAATTAAGTCTCTTGAACTTGTCATAACCCAAGTCCAGAGCACTCTCTATAGGAGAGCATAGTTAGACTTGCATATCCTTGCATTAGGCATATAGATTAATTAAGTCTCTTGAACCTGTGTCATAAGACAAGGTCAAAAGCACTCTCTGTCGGAGAGTCTTAATTAATCGACTTAATAAAATTTGCAACTCACTCCCCCATAGTTAATTAATTTTGCTGTCTCCTTGCCGGAGTATGTTTTGACCGACTTCAAAATCGGAGTACCTAGAAATGGCATTGGATTTTTAATCTTGCAAGAGAAACATAATAAAATTTAAACCCCATAACCAACGCATCGGCGTTGTAAAGAATTTCCTAAGTTCTTCTTAGTAGAGGCGCTGGAACTCCCCGCTGTCTAAGCTTCTCAGCTAGCTTGTCAATCTTCGTGATACCAGCTTGGGTTACTGGGCGGGCCGTCATGTCTTCAACAGATTAAACTTCGAACATTCTCCCAGCTCTTGACAAACCTTCGTTGACACCATAAGCAAGGTCACTTAAAATCCTTAAAATATACCAAGAGCACTTGCACAACATTACATCCACTAGCTTTATTTCAAGACTTAGATTTATTTCTTAAATCATTGCAAAGCTCTAACTCCATACAGGCACTGGTCTTTTAATATTTGCATAATTATTATATCTGGATCACTTGTCTTTGAAACATTTTAATTTCTATCTGTGAATGCATCTTTATAAAGTCATGAATTATTGTTTATCTTTTAATTCTCTTGATAGCAACGTGGATTGCTTTGTTTTATGTGTCGAATTCATAATAAACAAACACATTTAATCACAATAACTCCTAAACAACACCCATCTGCATCCGCAACCAATTAAAAACACTTTAACAACATTGAGCCATAGAAAACTCTTTGTTAAGGACTACCCCCTTGGCTTCGTTAGGAGTTAGCCTAAATGGAGGAGTAGGTGACAGTACCTAGCTCTGTGCTTGCCCCCAAGGTCACACCTCTCCCACTTTCCTAAGTGAGGAGACAGCTTTTGAAAAGTTTCTACTGCTGGTGTGCAATCGGCGAACAACAATTTCAATTCCAGATTTTCTTATGCTGATTTAAAAGTCATTCAAGGCTGATTTTCGAGATTTTCTTGGGCAGATTTGGAGGAGCTGATTCTAGGGTTTATTTTCAAAAATCCTTGGGTTGTTTTGTGGGCTGATTTGGAGCTGATTTTTCTGTTAGAAGCTGCCCTTTTGGACTTGTTAAGGTATGCAACATGTGCACTTAACCCCTATTGCCTCCTAAAACACACTTAACCACAGAAAGTCTCTCAACAGCTAGTTGTGTTCTTAAGGGGCAACTGCGAGTTTAGAACCCAATGTCACCTCGATTCCTAACTCCTCCGTTTAGACCCAACTCCGATAAGGTCAATGGGGGTAGTCCCTACGTACTAAGTTTATTAAAGGTTTCAATTAAGAGTTAAAATTTATCAAGGTTTACCCATGTTTAATGACAAGCAATCGTGCAAAATTGAAATAGTTTTCAATGAGAGGCAATCCTTGCTTTGTAAATAAGTCAAATGCAATTGCAAGAAATATATAACAATTCACAAAATTAGTGCCTGCTTTATATGGGCTATGGAGTCACACTTTATGAAATTCAACTTGATATCAATTCACATTCCAATAGTAGCCAATAATCACATTCATATTTTCCCAAATGAATCTTCTGCAAAATAAATAAACAATGAACAAGAACTTGCTTGTAGTATAAACTGACTTGTAAATTTGGAATTTGAAATAAAGTGCTCTGAAAAATAAAGAACTTGAACTGAAATGCTGTGGAAGTAAATATGAGAATGAACAAGAGATTGTTGAGTTTTGCAAATTTATAAATTTTAAGTTAATTTTAGTTCTCACTTTAGCTTAGGGGATTAATGAGTGAAAGAAGAACTGCAAATCCTAGCTAGTGTGACTATCCCAAACGCTTATCTCTTTCGATTTGAGAGAGATTGTTGGGTGCTTAACAAGAGAACGCAAGTTTTTTATTATCACACAAAGTGTAGCTACCCACTGAAGGTATCCTATCCGGGACGATAGAGGTAAGGTAGCTAACCGGTGACACTGTAAAGGCCTCGTCCACTACTAATGAAAAAGTAGTTGTAACACCGGACGAGCTCTTGTCACTTTAGATCAATCTGGATAATGATCAAGGGGAAGACCCTACTAGCCTATGAGGGCTAGCGAACCTACTCAAGACACTCTAAAGGATTTGCAATATATATAAGAGGTGATTGATGAGTAGATTGATCTAGATCTAGAAAGATAGAAGTGGTAGGTGAGGTTAAAGCCAAGTTGAGGAGGCTTAAGGAAATAGGAAAATGCCCAACTTGAAGTGAAATATAACACAAGACAATTATAGTAGTAGATCTACATAGATCTAGTCCAAATGAGAAACACCCAAGTTAGACCACCTAGGGTTTATGCAATTAACGACAAAGTGGACCCAAAAGAGTAGATCGGAATGTTGAATGACTAGATCTAGGTGCTTGAAGAGTAGATCTATGGATTTGAAGCGGGTTCAAGCATACCCAACTGATAGATTTAAAGAATTGACCAAAACCTGAGAGCACCCCACCTAGAGAAGTCTAGTGCTAGATCCAAGGGTAAATGGAATCAGATAGAGTTGAAACTTTAAATCTAGGGTTTAAATAATTATTCCTAAGTTTATTTTGATGGTCGTCATCAAATAAGTACCCGATCTATCAGATCTAGAAAACTAGGGTTTCAAGGAAGAGGGTTTGTAGTGACAATTAGATTAAGCCCCAAAAAACAAAATAGATGCAAATGTATCTAGAAATACTTGCTACTAACCTTGTATGGTGATGATCTTCCCTTTCCGATCAAGTATGAGCATTTTCCATGCAATGCCAAGTGAAATTGATTTTCCCTCCAAGAGACCAAGTGCACCCTCCTCCTATAAAAGAGATCTACCCAAGTAAGAATTGATTTGCAAAAAGAGAGAGAAAATCGATGAAGAAAGAAACAACGAGCATCAAGATGATCACAAAATACAATAAAGATACCCCTTGAAGCCAAAACAATTTATGGAAGAAATATGTAGCTCAGTCACAATAGGGCCCTCATCAAATCGCCCACTTCATCAATGGTACTGCCACCTGCAAAAGTGTTAGCAAAGCATAGATCCGCGAGAATGCTAGAAAGATAAAGACTTTCCAATCTCCATATAAGACATTCGACAAAGCTTCCAAGTTAGTCAGCAAGCTCTCCTCAGACTACAGGTTCACCTTCATCTACGCTGGTTGCAAGTGTAAGTAATGACTTGTATTTATACTGGATTTTCAATGTAATTTTGTTGGAGCCGACTTGTAACTGAAGTTTATTTTAAAATTAATTTCATGACCTTTTACTTGGGCCCACCTTACAAACAAGTAGTGCCTTTTATTTAAAAACAAATTTTATTTTATTTAAGCCACATCATTATAACACGGAGGGGTGTGTCCACAAGTCATCAATGTCTTGGGGTATGTTGTAAGGTTGATCATACTCCAACAAGTTTACCACATATACCTTCAAGTTCACCATACATCATCATATTGTTGAAGGTGTCATCATCCTCATGGTATCACAACATATTTTCAAAAAGGGTACCAAGGACCCTACTACCAATCACCAACCATTGAAGATCCCAATAGAAGGAATGATGACCAAGTGATCCACATTAGTCAAACAAGTATAAGAGAGCTTCTTTAACCAAACAAGAAGACCTTCAAGGTCCATTATGCCATCACGAATGTGTCCACAACATCATCAAAACCAAGGGTGTAGCAATCCACAAGGGCTTCATTAAGGAACCAAGAACCCTTAGTCAAGGGTATGACCTCAACATTATGTGTGTGTGGGACCCCAATCAACATATGACCATCAAACCATCATTTGTGTGGATACCAAGTCTTTCTCGTGCCCTAGGGCCAGCTCCAAGAGTTCCAGGACTCCATCAAGCCATCAATAACCACAAATGACCATAGAATGGGTCATTTGTCCCATTTGGTGTTCCAAAAGCTTCTTTAACATGCCAAGGGGCTTCATGGGCTTCTTCATCATACCAAGGGCATGTTCATGGGTTCCACATCATGTAAAAGACCATACAAGGTCATCATCATCATAATGGTAGAAAGAATCACATACAAGGGTTCCATGACCTAAACAAAAACATGAATGACCACAGAATGGGTCATTGATGTTTCTTCAACCCATCCAGGGCTTCTCCATCATCTACAAGGGCTTCAGCATCATCTCCAGGGTCTTCAGCATCATCAACAGGGTCTTCAGCATCCTCAACAAGGTGGTGGCTCCAAGATCCAACCTTGTGGGCACAAGGACCTTATCAACTGGATACAAGGTGCTTTAAGGCACAACCCATCTCTGTATGGACTCCAAGGCATTGGATGTGAGGATACTAGGATCATCCATGCCTGTGCACTGCAAGTGGGACTTGGTGGCATCAATGACTACCTATGGGGCCACTGCAAGTCCATGTTGGCATCAATGATAATTTCAATCAACACTTTCCAGTTCTTGGGAAACCTTTCTGGCAGCAGTAAGTGGGCGTGAATCTCAGTCAAACTTTGATAGACTTTGGCATGACTGTTTGGAAGAAGAAGGATGAATTCAAAGCAAAACAAATGGCGCTAAGGAAGGAAACCTTGGTCTTACAGCCAAGACAAGGAAGTTCAAGAAGCCTTTTCCTCATAAGAAGAGAGGAAAGAAGCCATAAGATAAGCAATCAGATGGTCCATATATAGAATGATTTAATTGTCATAAGATGGGACATTATGCTAGGGACTGTAGGTAGCCAAAGAGAAGGTTCAAAAGAAGACGAACCTAAGAAGAATAAGAATGCTAAGTCTTCCAAAGAAGATGAACCAAGAAGGGAATACTACTTGATCTCTACTCTTTCAGGATCCATCACCAACAGTGCTAACTCTTTGTTAATGGATAGTGGTGCTTCCAGACATATGATAGGTTTTCATGAAGCTCTTACAAGCTACAGGAAGAAGAAGTTCACTACTCAAGTAGAACTTGGGGATGACACCACCTACAAAATTGAAGGAGTTGGCTCAACCTCACTTGAACTTGACTCAGGGACTGTTTTACATATCGAAGACATACTATATGTCCCTGGATTGAAGAAAAACCTCCTCTCTGTTGCTGAATTAGAAGATGAAGGCTACAAGGCTCTCTTCATGGACAAGGTCCTACTATGGGCAAAGAATAAGAAGTTAAGCTCAGCAGAGTCAACTGGAGTTCGAGAGGGAGGCCTTTACAAAGCTTCCGGACACTCCACTCAAGCATTGGTTCACAACACAATTTTCCCATGTGAACTGTGGCATCAATGGTTTGGACACCATCACTTTACAACTCTCCCTGGTCTTCAAAAGATGGTCACAGGTATGCCTAAGTTTTCTAATGAACATAATGGTGTTTGCAAAGGTTATGCTCTAAGTAAGAACACTAAGAAATCCTTCTCCAGAAGTAAGAATAGATCTAAAGGAATCTTGGACATGATTCATTCTGACATTTGTGGGCCTATGTCTTCACCTTCCCTGAGTGGGTGCTTGTATTATGTATTGTTCATAGATGATCCCTCTCGCAAGTTCTGGATCTACTTTCTAAAAGTCAAGAGTGAACCTTTTGACAAGTTCAAAGAATTCAAGGCTCTAATTGAAAACCAGACAGGAAGACACATCTATATCCTAAGTTCAAATAACTGAGATGAGTATAAATCTAATGAGTTTGATGATTTTTGCCAAGAAGCAGGAATCAAGAGGGAGTTGACAGTGCCATACAACCCTCAACAGAATAGGATTGCAGAAAGGAAGAATAGAAAGATATGGGAAGCTACCAAGGCTATGCTGAGTGACCTCGATCTTCCTTTATCTCTGTGGGCTAAAGCTGCATGTACTGCTGTATACATCCAAAACAGAAGCCCTCATGCCATCTTGGGGCAAAAGACTCCAGAAGAAGTATTTACAGGAAAGAAACCCACAGTTGACCAAATGAGGATTTTTGGCACTCCTGTGTACATTCATGTGCCAAAAGAAAAGAAGTCTAAGCTAGAGCCTTCCGGAAAGAAAGGCACATGTGTTGGATACAGTGAAAGCTCCAAAGCCTATTGCATCTATGTTCCTGGAAAAAGGTACATTGAAGTTAGTCGAGACGTAATATTCCATGAGGAAGCTGTGTTCCGCCAATCAAATGAGCTTCCAAAGGATATAGAAGAAACTCCTAAAATTCTAGATTCAGAAGTTCAGAGGGAGGAAGAAGAAAATGAGCCTCAAATTTTATGTGTCCATAGAATCAGAAAGACCAGTTGAATAACTACTTGATGCTCCTCCTTCCAAAAGCAGACCTGCCTGGTTCCGAGAAAAATTGTAAGAAGCTAAGAAGCATATAGCTCCTCTCGGAACTTTCAGAGAAACCATAAAGCCCCAAAAGTACGCAAGCCTTATGAGCAAGCTCATTAATGCAGAACCCTCCACATACAAAGAAGCAGCAAGTCTACAGGTATGGAATGATGCCATGATCGAAAAATATAGTTCAATTATGAAAAATGATGTGTGGGAAGTTGTTCCTACACCGACAAGGAAGTCTATGGTAACGTCTGGATGGCTTTACAAAATCAAGCATACCGTTGATGGCAGCATTGAAAAGTATAAAGCCAAATTTGTAGCTCGTGGCTTCACTAAAAAAGAAGGCATAGGCTATGATGAAACTTCTGATCATGTTGCCAGATATACCACCATTAGAACTATCATCTTCCTTGTTGTTGTGTTTGGATGGAAACTCCATCAAATGGATGTAAAAACAGTCTTCCTCAATGGCAAAATTGAAGAGGAAGTCTACATTGAACAACAAGAATGCTTTGTGACTCACGAGGTGAAGTACCATTTGTGTAAACTGAAGAAATCCTTGTATGGGCTCAAACAGGCCCCAAGAGTTTGGTGTGCAAGAATTGATGGCTACGTTCAATGCTTGGGGTTCTCCAAGAGTACTGTTGACTCCAACCTGTATTTAAGGTTGTTCACAACCATCACTTAATCTTAGTCTTGTATGTGGATGACTTTTTCCTTACTAGACAGGAACAGTTGATAGCCCAGTGTAAGAGGGAGCTCACCTCTAAATTTGAAATGAAAGATCTGGGTCTAATGCACTATCTTCTTGGCTTAGAGGTCTGGCAAAAGCCAGGCGAAACCTTCCTAACACAAGAGAAGTATGCAGTCGATATCTTGCAGAGATTTGGAATGCAGGACTACAAGTCCATTAGCATACCAATGACAACGAACTTGAAGAAGTTACCTAATTCAACCACTTGTTCAAAAGGTGTGGATCCTAATCAGTATTGAAAGCTCATTGGATCCTTGATGTATCTAGTGCACACGAGACCAGATATCTGTTACACAGTGAATGCACAGAGTCATGTCCGATGCGAAGCACATACATTGGGTAGCTGCTAAACATGTACTCAGATATGTGGGAGGTGTTGCCCACCTATTTCAACTAGGTGGCAACCTCATGTACATTGAAGATGTACATTCTGTGCAGTTTCTACCATGGAAAAATCCTAGGGATTTTTCACTCAGCAGGGCAATTCTGTCCCTTTTGTACATGGAATGTCTGCTCCCCTGCGTGGGATAATTAATGTAACTTTATATGTCATCATGGGTCATTCCTCTAAGGATGTCACCATGGACTTTATTATCAGGGAAGTCCTCTTCACCGAGTGTTTTTTTTTCCCTTCGAGTTAATTTTGTTAATTAACAATTTTAATTGGTTGGGATTTTCACTCACCAATCCTCCAAAGTGGTGAATTGGCGTTCTGATAATCAAGCCCATGAGATGGCTAAGGTTTCAAGTTGTTGTCCATGACCATGCTAGCCATATCTTGTAGTCTTGCGGAATTTCGTTAGGATTTTAATTTCTATTTTAATTTTTTCTTAATTAATTAACTTTACCATTTGGTGGTTAATTAATTAAGTTCCGATGTAATAATGTAATTTCATGAACCTTGGCATTTTGTAATAGGGGCTATGAATGCAAATGAAAAAGCCATGACACCCCCTAAGCCATTGGTTCAGTCTCATGTCATTCTGACAAGGAGTTGAGAAGTTAGACCAATTTTGGTTAAGACGATGTATTTTTTCCTAGGAAATTAATTTAATTTCCAAGGGTGAAAAATTAAATTATTTGATTTTGAAGGAAAAAATCAAATAAGGCCATGGTAATTAAGTTTGGGAGGTGGCTAATCATAGTTAATTTTTATTTACATAAACCTCTCCATGGTCAAAATAAATTTTTGAAGATTTCCCAAGTGGGGTGCCCCTCTTGTGTTAATAAAAGATAAAAAATAAAAGATTTAAATAAAAGATTAAAAAATAAAAAATAAAAGACAAGAATAAAAAATCAAAATTTGAGTCAAAGGAAGCCCCAGATAAAAAATAAAATAAAATAAAGATTTAAAATAAAAGAATAAAAAGATAGAAATTTTAAAAATAAAAGATAAAAAATAAAAGATTAAATAAAATATAAAAAATAAAAGATAAAAAATTAAAATTTGAGTCAAAAGAGGGCCCCATTTGAGTCATGAAAACCCTAGATCTAAGAGTTAAGCTTCATTGTGACATGGATCTATCTTTTTGACCATTGATTTCAAAAGGCACCCTTGCTTATGATTGGTGGATGGCTTGCAAAGCCAACAAACCTATATCTAAGGGTGGAGGAGAGCTAGAGTTTAGATCTATGTTTTGGACCCTTGATTTGGGAGTGGGTTTGAGATCTTTTCAACTATAAAAGAGAGGCCCCTCCTCTCATTTTATCATCATACTTTGGAGCATGGTTATGCTGTCAAAATACTCTCTTCTCCCTCTCTTCTCTATTCTTCTCTCTCAAGTTTTCTTTGGCTATTGTAATGTTGTTGCCATATTGGGGATTATAATACATCAAATCTTTGGAGGATACATTTGTTGGTGCACCCATTTCGTGGCTTGAAGAGTGAGGTAACTGTTTATGGTTGGTTATTGTTGCATTATTTATCATAGAAGCTCTCCACAAAGGTTTTTGTGGAGAGACTTGTAGGTAGAAGTTTTTCTATTTGCACTTGTGATTAACATTGTAAGATTTTGCAAAGGTTTTTGTATGATTTATGGTGTTCTCATCTCTATGTGTGAGTTTTGCAGCTTTAGCTAAACTCTTTGCAAAGATCCAAGCTTGGAAAAGTTCTCCCTCTAAGGCCCTAATCTCTAATCTTGTTTTATGTTTTAGGAACTAGTATTTTTATTATTGTTTAGTAGCAAAATCTAATTTTCTTTAATAGATCCATGTTATATTTTTATTATATATTTCATATTTGATTTCTTACTGTGTTTTAGGTGGCTGGAAATGCAATTTTCAGCCCTCTAATATTCAATTTTCTGATATTTTAAAACCCAGATTTTTACTGTAAAATTTCTGTATTTTTATACTAACATTTTCTAACTTCCTTTTGAGTTTCCTGTCATTTTTCAGCAAGCATCTCAATTTCACTTCAGTACCTTGCACTTTCAAGTATAATATCTTTAAAGTACTGTGGCACACTTGAGTAAAACATTGTTTAATCCTGTAACTTGAAAGCAATCTGTTGTTTAATCTTTGACATAATAACTTGTTCATCCGGTGTATATCTTGTTTCTTTTCAGGTATCATTGTATATTTGTTTAACCATTCTTTAGCACTTGTTCATATTGTGTAATTCATTTACATTGTTCATATTGTTAATATTGTAGATCTTACTTAGCTTGGACAACTGTGGATAATCATTCTTAATTCTTTTGTAAGTTTGTAACTTGTAACATTTTGACTCCATTTAATCTAGGCACTGATATTGTAATTTTGTAACCTTAATAAAATAAAATCCCTTTAACTAAATTGTTAATAAACCTTCCTGTAGGGACTACCCCCCTTTGCTCTGTTGGGATTTGGCCTAAACGAAGGAGTTGGTAGACTATGGTGACAGTGGTCCCCAGCTCTAACTTGCCCCCAAGGACACACAAAGTGGGTTGGAGACTTCCCCGTGTCATAAAGTGTGTATTAGGCTGCAACATCTTTGGCGCCGTTGTCGGGGTCAAGTCTTTTGTCCTTGGTCTCGACATTAGTTAAATAATTTTAGATTTAATTCTTTAATTATTTAAGTGTTAATTAAAAAAATATTACAACCTTAATTATTTTTTTCTTCTTCTTTACCCATATTAGAAGTTTACTTGTTCTCCAAGTGGTGACTCCACTTCAAAATATATAGTAAGGTATTCTACCTGGAGCCCTTTGGTTTGCTTAGCTCCCTCTTAGATCCTAAAAAGGCTTTTAGAGGAAGTTAAACAAACTTGCTCCCTGTAAAATCTTTACAAGTCTTGGAGAAGAAGCCAATTTCTAATATGCCTTTGTTGTTTAGCTAAGTAAACCAACCTGAACAATGAATAATTATTATAGACCATATGATTTCTCTAAAATTGTTGGTTACCCTCATGAAGTTCCAGAGAAAGCTATAGATAAGTTGCCTTCTTTTCAAGGAGACAATGTTACAAGTGCTAAAGCCCACATCAGAAATTTCAATTTATGTATTGCAAGATGGTGTATGGCACACAACCATGAGGATGTGAAGATGAAACTCTTTGTTTTGTCCTTAGAGGAAGAGGCCATTGATTGGTTTATGGAACAGGATGATAACAAGTTTAAAGACCTTAAGGGAATCATTGAAGCTTTTAATGATAAATGGGGAGATAAGAGGGATCGCCATTCCTTGTTAACTGCCTTGCACTCTAGCCATAAGGAAGATAATGAAACAGTGGAAGGATTTAACAGAAGATTTAATAAATTGGTTAAGAGTCTCCCTCAAGATATTAAGCCTCCTGAAAAAGGCCATCAATTTTCTACGTTCAAGTTTTTGAAGGGGAAATGAGATACCAGCTAAGGGATAAAGAGCCTACAAATGTTAGGGAGGCACAAGACAAAGCTATTAAAATAGATAAGAATATGCAAGATTCAGGGAAATCAAATGTTCTTGGGTTTTCAAAGTAAATTAAAAAAGTTCAAAACCAAGAACCCCAAGGTGACTTTATCAAAGAGCTCGCCCGATTGATTAAGCAAATGGAAGAAATCTATATTAATCAATTATCATCTATGCATAATAAGATAGTTGCCATGGAAAAAGATAAAGGTAATAATCATAAGCCAAATGATAGATGGCAAAAGGGTCTCCCTAAAGGACCCCCTTATCAAGAACAAGAAAGACCTCCAGAGCCTATGGAAGCAAACAATTGGTTTGATGATCCAGTAATCCCTTACTGTAGGGCTTGTGATGATTCACATGAGGAAGGGACTTGTCCCATTTTCTTTCAGATTATAAAGAAAAAGTTAGCAGTTAGAGAAAGAATGGAACAGGTTAATATGGTTGGTCATGAATGTGTGTTTGACAATAATGAGGATTTATTGGACAAAGTAGAAGAAACATGTGACCATGAACTTACCCCTAAACAAAGTGTATTTTCAAGTAATAATTTGAGTATGGATTTAGGGGGTTGGATCAGTAATGTAAAGGTATCAGTCCATGTAGCAGAGAGTGTAAAGGTTCCATCCCAAAAGGATAAGCCACCCAAGGTTTTAGTAAGTTCTCCTCAAGTCAATAAAGTGTCAGACCATTTTCAAAATGTTTTAGAAGAAAAGACAGTCAAGGCATGCCAGAATGAATTAGTGTTTTTTCAAAATGTGGACAGTGTATATAGTGGAAAGGATCATGTTATTTTTGTTAGCTTCCCGGAAAATATAAATGATGGAATCAAAATAAAGGAAGTTAACAAAATATGGCATGAGCAGTTTTTGATAGTGTGGACTTTTGGCAAATTTTCAAAGATGTGAGGCACTATCAAAGTCACAAGAAACATGAAAGGGTTAAACGAGCCACAAATCAAGTTTTTCTTCAAAAAGATAAATACTTAGTGTCCCAAGGGACACTCTCTGTAATGTATCTCTAACCCTTTTCCTTGCATTCTTTTAACAGTGTTGTATTATTTCATTCTTTGAAATTATTTATGCATATATGTATGATCATTGTGTAGTCATTTCATTTATTCATTATTGATTATTTATTGGTTTCTACATGAGGACTTATGTTGGTTATTGGTGAGAATTTGTGGTTGCAGAGTCTAGAGTTCTCGTACGCTCTCCGATGATCGAACACGCGTCCTTAAGTTGGAGCCAGATGTTGCCCACCTATTTCAACTAGGTGGCAACCTCATGTACATTGATGATGTACATTCTATGCAGTTTGTACCATGGAAAAATCCGAGGGGATTTTTCACTCAGCAGGGCAATTTTGCCCCTTTTGTACATGGAATGTCCGCTCCCTTGCATGGGATAATTAATGTAACTTTATATGTCATCATGGGTCATTCCTCTAAAGATGTCACCATGGACTTTATTATCAGGGAAGTCATCTTCACTGAGTGTTTTTTTTTCCCTTCCAGTTAATTTTGTTAATTAACAATTTTAATTGGTTGAGATTTTCACTGACCAATCCTCCAAAGAGGTGAATTGGCATTCTGATAATCAAGCCCATGAGGTGGCTAAGGTTTCAAGTTGTTGTCCATGACCATGCTAGCCATATCTTGTAGTCTTGCGGAATTTCGTTACGATTTTAATTTCTATTTTGATTTTTTCTTAATTAATTAACTTTACCATTTGGTGGTTAATTAATTAAGTTTCAATGTAATAATGTAATTTCTTAAACCTTGGCATTTTGTAATAGGGGCTATGAATGCAAATGAAAAAGCTATGACACCCCCTGAGCCATTGGTTCAAGTCTCATGTCACTCTGACAAGGAGTTGGGAAGTTAGACCAATTTTGGTTAAGACAAGGTATTTTTCCTAGGAAATTAATTTAATTTCCAGGAGTGAAAAACTAAATTATTTGATTTTGAAGAAAAAAATCAAATAAAGCCATGGTAATTAAGTTTGGGAGGTGGCTAATCATAGTTAATTTTTATTTAAATAAACCCCCCCATGGTCAAAATAAATTTTTGAAGATTTCCCAAGTGGGGTGCCCCTCTTGTCTTAATAAAAAATAAAAAATAAAAGATTTAAAGTAAAAGGTTTAAATAAAAGATTAAAAAATCAAAAATCAAAAATAAAAGACAAAAATCAAAAATCAAAATTTGAGTCAAAGGAAGCCCCAAATAAAAAATAAAATAAAAAAAGATTTAAAATAAAAGATAAAAAATAAAAGAACAAAAAGATAGAAATTTTAAAAATTAAAGATAAAAAATAAAACATTAAATAAAATATAAATAATTAAAACATTAAAAAATTAAAATTTGAGTCAAAAGGGAGCCCCAATTGAGTCATGGAAACCCTAGATCTAAGGGTTAAGCTTCATTGTGACATGGATCTATCTTTTTGACCATTGATTTGAAAAGGCACCCTTGCTTATGATTGGTGGATGGCTTGCAAAGTCAACAAACCTAGATCTAAGGGTGGAGGAGAGCTAGAGTTTAGATCTATGTTTTGGACCCTTGATTTGGGAGTGGGTTTGAGATCTTTTCAACTATAAAAGAGAGGCCCCTCCTCTCATTTTATCATCATACTTTGGAGCATGGTTATGCTGCCAAAATACTCTATTCTCCCTCTCTTCTCTATTCTTCTCTTTCAAGTTTTCTTTGGCTATTGTAATGTTGTTGCCCTATTGGGGTTTATAATACATCAATCTTTGGAGGATATATTTGTTGGTGCACCCATTTTGTGGCTTGAAGAGTGAGGTAACTGTTTATGGTTGGTTATTGTTGCATTATTTATCATAGAAGCTCTCTACAAAGGTTTTTGTGGAGAGACTTGCAGGTAGAAGTTTTTCTATTTGCACTTGTGATTAACATTGTAAGATTTTGCAAAGGTTTTTGTATGATTTATGGTGTTCTCATCTCTATGTGTGAGTTTTGCAGCTTTAGCTAAACTCTTTGCAGAGATCCAAGCTTGGAAAAGTTCTCCCTCTAAGGCCCTAATCTCTAATTTTGTTTTCTGTTTTAGGAACTAGTATTTTTGTTATTGTTTAGTAGCAAAATCTAATTTTCTTTAATAGATCCATGTTATATTTTTATTATATATTTCAGATCTGATTTCTTACTGTGTTTTAGGTGGTTGGAAATGCAATTTTCAGCCCTCTAATATTCAATTTTCTGATATTTTAAAACCCAGATTTTTACTGTAAAATTTCTGTATTTTTATACTAACATTTTCTAACTTCCTTTTGAGTTTCCTGTCATTTTTCAGCAAGTTTTGCTTGCTGGTTTTTAGCAGGTTTTACAGTTTACAAGGGGAGGTTATGCCCAAATCACATCAAAAACACCTCAACTTGCAACCGATTTCAAAAGGGTTCAACCTCTTATCTTCTTACTCTATTTTCTAGCTATTTCTAGTCTCCTCGTGAGTATTCTCTAAAAGCTTTCAAAGTAATTTGTAATCATATTGCAATTAGGTAGGAAGTAGATCTAGGAAGTAGATAAGTAGTTGTGCTTTCATTTTCAAGTAGATCTAATATTTTTCCAGTTGTTTTTTACCCACCTTCTCTTTTAGGGAGATTGATGTGTGGTTAGTATATTTTGTTTAAATTAGTTTACTTTCAAGCATTTCTTTTTCAAACAAAGCATTTAGTTAGATCTTTACTTTCTGTCACCTAGTTTACTGTTTGAAGGAATATACAACCTAACATCCGTCCGTGTATCCTCTACCCTCCGTTATCTCCCTTTAAGGAACTCGAATCAAGGATATGAAAAACAGAAGGGTTTGGGGGCTTTAGGAAACCTTAAGTAGCTCACTTTACTTTCTGCAATATTTTACTTTCCTGCAAAGCAATTTCATTTCTTAATTGTCCAGAGATCAAGTACCGGCACCTCCCACAAGGGATAACGCTCAGGTTGACTCTATTAACTTGTTAATTCTGTAATTCATTTTGCTTACTGTAAAAACAAATCTACAATTTACTTAAAATATACAACCTAAACTGTCTATGTATCCGCTGCCCCCTGGTTATCTCCCTTTAGGGAACTCAGGTAAGGGTATGAAAAGCGAAGAGGCTTAGGGGCTCTAGTTTAATAGGCATCCGTCTTGCTATTTTTCCGGTTGATTAAAAACAGTGACCTCGGAAGCTAATTGGAGTAGAAGACCGTGGGGGGTCTCTAGGCGTTCTACGTCCTCCTTGTTGAGCATTGGGGCATTGGGGTTTGACCTGGGAGCTACAGGTGGACTTGTTTCCACTGTTTTGAGTGCACCAACATTCCCTCTTTGACTTGAGAAATACTAGATTGGGGTAGTCACACCACCAGATCTAAAACTTAATCAAAGACTTCAACTTTAATAAAATTTATTAAAACGAACCAAGAGACATTGCAAAACATCTTACCCACATTTCAGTTTCTGTATTTGCTTCAAAGTCCTTGCTTTTCAAGGCTTTCATTTTACAAGTACATCTTGCAAGCATCTCAATTTCACTTCAGTACCTTGCACTTTCAAGTATAATATCTTTAAAGTACTGTGGCACGCTTGAGTAAAACATTGTTTAATCTTGTAACTTGAAAGCAATCTGTTGTTTGATCTTTGACATAATAACTTGTTCATCCGGTGTATATCTTGTTTCTTTTCAGGTATCATTGTATATTTGTTTAACCATTCTTTAGCACTTGTTCATATTGTGTAATTCATTTACATTGTTCATATTGTAAATATTGTAGATCTTGCTTAGCTTGGACAACTGTGGATAATCATTCTTAATTCTTTTGTAAGTTTGTAACTTGTAATCTTTTGACTCCATTTAATCGAGGCACTGATCTTGTAATTTTGTAACCTTAATAAAATGAAATCCCTTTAACTAAATTGTTAATAAACCTTCCTGTAGGGACTTACCCCCTTGGCTCTGTTGGGATTTGGCATAAACGAAGGAGTTGGTAGACTGTGGTGGCAGTGGTCCCCAGCTCTAACTTGCCCCCAAGGACACACAAAACAGGTTGGATACTTCCCCGTATCATAAAGTGTGTATTAGGTGGCAACAGGAGGTACTATTACTTATGGGCTCAGATATGCTTCCAGCAGTGGAGGAATGTTATTGGGCTAGCAATGCAGTAGACTGGAAAAGCACATCAGGTTACTACTTCAGTATGGGATCGGCAATGATCTCTTGGTCCAGCAGGAAACAGGGTTCCATAGCTCAGAGCATAGCTGAAGCTGGGTATATTGCTTCTAGTGATGCTTGCAAAGAAACAGTTTGGCTTAGGAAACTTCTCTCTGATCTGTTTGGTGGAAAGCATAAGTCAACTGTTATTCATTGTGATAATCAGAGTTGCATAAAACTTTCAGAGAACCCGATGTTTCACGACAGATCGAAACACATTGAAATGGAGTACCACTTCATCAAATACTTACTATAGAGAGGCACCCTAAAGCTTCAGTACATCCATACATATGAACAGGTTGTAGATATATTGACCAAGCCTCTAACATCAGCAAAGTTTGTGTACTTTCGTGACAAGCTTGGAATGGTAGAGAATACCTCTCTCGCTAAGAGGGAGTATTGATTTTTCCTAAGCAACATCGAGATCCGTTCTCTGGGAAAATGGAGGTTCCTGGTCAGTTACCAGGAAATTGACCCAGTCTAGGACTGGGGGACTCAGCCTAGGGCTGAGGGCATTCTTTGAATGGAGGCACTTGGTCAGTTACTAGGAATTTGACCTAGTCTAGGACTGAGGGACTCAGCCTGGGGCTGAGGGCCATTCTCTGGGAGAATGGAGGAACCTGGTCTGTTACCAGGAAATTGACCCAGACTGGGACTGGGGTCCTCATCTTAGAGCTGAGAGCCATTCACTGAATGGAGGCACCTAGTCAGTTACCAAGAATTTAATCTAGTCCAAGACTAGGGACTCAGCTTGGGGATGAGGGCCATTCTCTGGGAGAATGGAGGCTCTTAGTTAGTTACCAAGTATTTGACATTGAGTCATTTGATGCAGCCTGGGGCTAAGTTACTTGGTCAGTTACCAGGTCATCACCATAAGCCCTAGACGGGGTCTGGGAAAGTGATGCACTCCTCTCCTTGATCTATGGGCTATGAAACCTTCTCCAGGCACTAGATACCCCTAGTTGAGAGACCTAGCACTTGATCTTGGTGGCACGAGGAGACCAAGATAAAGCATTTAGTAACTCTCCTTATTTATGAAGATGTACTTTGAGTGGGCATGAATGAATCACGAGGACCCTTGAGACAACTTGTTATGACCACAAAAATACTTAGAGGACCACAAAAAATTAAAAGTCAAAGGGTCAAAGATGACAAAGAAATTGAGCCCTAATGTCAACACCTAATTATGTGGGACCAACTCATATGTTTGATGGACTATAAATAAAGGACAATTGCAAATAATTTTCACACACACACACTTGACTGCTCCACTTGACTAAGGCAATTCGTGACTAGGATCATCATCATCTTCGCTGCTGTGGAAGTAAAATTCTTGGCTAAGTTTTTTTTTGGTCTTTATCTCTTCCTAGTGTGGCAGCTCCTAGCCTGCTAGGGCTTCTCCCTTCACGGCATACAGTTCACGGTGGTGTCAAGGGCTGCTACAGCATGTTCTGTGGAAACTAGGGCAACAGCAGCACAGTTAACACCTTGTTGGTTGTCACGGGAAGCAGCAGCAGGCTACTCCCATCCTTGCTGGTTGTCATGGGTAGCAGCAGCACACTGCTATCATCCTCGCTGGTGGTCACAGGCAACAGCAGCAGGCTACTCTAACCCCCCTGGTGGTCATGGGCAGCAGCAGCAGGATGCTTCCATCCTCGCTGGTGGTCACGGGAAGTAGCAGCAGGCTGCTCCAACCCTCATTGATGGTCACCATTAGCAGCACCACCATTTGGCAGGTCACGGGTAGCAGCATCAGTTGACTTGGTGGTCATGGGCAGCTACAGCAGGTTCAGTGGTGATAAAGGGCTTCTACAGGTGGTTAGGGTTAGTAGCAGAAGGTTGTTGTTGATGGTCACCATTGGCAGCAACAGCACTTGGCATGTCACGGGCAACAGCATCAGCTGACTTGGTGGTCATGGGAAGCTACAACAAGTTCAGTGGTGATAACGGGTTGCTATAGGTGGTTAGGGTTAGCAACAGAAGGATGCTACAAGACTCTGTAGCAGCTCACTCTCCACGTGGCAACAACAAATGGTAGCAGCAATAAGCCTCCTAGGGCTACTTGGATTTTTGGAAAAATTTTGTACATTCATCTCAGAATTCTGAGAACAAATTTTCTTTTTTATGTACAAACTCAGTCATCTCATTTAGAGGATGAATTACTAATGCTTTGGGGTTTTTGTATTTAAAAGGTTTCCCTGTGAAAAATCGTGTGTTCAATTGTGTGATGCTTGGTTGGCTACTGTATTTGTCTTATTGCTGTTAACATTTAAGTTCTTTTTTTAAATAGTCTGTAATTTTTAAGAATGTCATGCACATATTAAAATTCAACACAAATTGAACTAAGCAGAGATGTTACTTTTGACGAAGATACAGCTTTCAGAAAATCAAGGAAAGACAAGGAATACGAAGAGGAGCATGAAACTCTCGGAGTTGCATAAGGTTCTAAACTAGTTAGAAATGAAGAGGAAGAACAGATGCTTGAGGATCATGACATAAAAGAACCTCAGAGACCTAAAGAATTGCCAAGTGAAATGATCTCATGCAAAAGAAGGCATGCCTAGGTACGAGAAGTAATTGAAGAAGCAAAAAGACATGGTGTCCTAGAAGGAACCATCAGAGAAAGAATGAAGCCAAAGCCATACCCTAGTTATGTGGCTTTAATGTGCGATCTTGTTGACAAAGAACCTACATACTTTGAAGAAGCAATAAAACAGAAGGAATGGTTATATGCCATGGTCGAGGAATACCAATCCATTATAAAGAAAAATGTATGGGAAATAGTACCAAGACCAAAGAACAAGGCATTGGTATTCTTGAAATGGATCTACAAGACAAAGCATTTAGCAGACAGTAGTATTAAGAAGTACAAGGCAAGATTCATAGCTTGCGGATTTTCCTAGAAGGAAGGAATAAACTATGAGAAGACCTTTGCACCAATATCTAAGTACACCTCAATTAGAACCATCCTTGCCTTGGCATCCAAAATGAAGTGGAAGTTACACCAGATGGATGTAAAGACAACCTTCCTAAATGATTTGATAGAAGAAGAAGTATATATTGAACAACAGCGAGGTTTTGAGACAGATAATCATAAAACTCATGTATGCAGACTCAAGAAGGCATTGTATGGGTTAAAGCAAGCCCCTAGAGCATCGTATGGAAAAATTGATGGATTCCTGATGAGTTTGGGCTTTACCAGGAGTAAAGAAGATCCCAACCTCTACTACAAAGTTGAGGGTGATGGACTTGTTATCACGAATCTTGTAGTTGCCCCGTGAGGTGATCATATTCAGGACAACAGAGGAAAGGCAACTAAAGTCGCGACCTACGATATCCAAGACTTTCGAAATAACTCGGATGTCACACCAGTCAAGGATACCGACACTTTAGACCCAGTTAAACACAGAGCCCGGAGGGCGTCCCTATGCGCAAGAAACCCTAAAACAAGGAAAATGAATAGATGATCGAGGAAAACTTAGTTGGATCTCTTAGTAGAATGTTTAATTAGAGTTTAGTTCAATTCCCAAGAGATTCAGAGTATCCAGGTGAAAAGACCCAATTTTACCCTAGGGTTTTATGCATAAAAATGGGATCTAGGGCAAAATGATGCAATTTAATGAAATTGGACACTGAAAATGATTGTTGGATGTAGGATTAGGAAAATGAAAGCAAAACCAGCAATACCCAGTTTACGGTTTTGGAAAAACCCACTTCTACCAAGGAGGGCGTTTTTCCCTAAGTAGCAGGGTAGTGCTTAGGATGGGCAAATGGAGTCCGATTGTGATGAAAATTTAAACTTAGGGGTTTTATGTTTATTCCAAAGTGGGTTTTAAGTTTTATAGATTGCCGCAAACCAGAACTTGCAGAGCTAAGGAACGAGGGTTTTATAATTATGGAAGTGATGGGCAATGTATGCAGAAAATAAAAGAAGGAGAAATTACCTACGAGACGTACCTAGATCTTGTAGATGACTTCAAAAATGATGAAGAATGCCACTTTCCCCTTTAAATGATCCTTTTCGGAGAAGATCTTGACGTAGTTGAGCCACAACCAGTCACCTTAGCGCCTCCTTCAACCTGCCTAATCAATGAAAAGCAAATGATAAGGAAAACGAATAAGATCTACAGAATAAAGAAAAGATAGGAAGTAAGAAATCATCGAGATAAAAATACTCCCTGATCCGGACACCCCAAAGTCGAGACGATGGTGAGTTCCCCCACAAATACGCCCTCTCTCTCTCTCTCTCTCTAGCGCGCCTCCTTCAACCTGCAGATGAAATGGGGAAAGGAAAATACAAGATGGATCCCGAACAAAACTCAATGTAGAAAAGTAGCAATTCCAGTCATCAAATCATCAAATCATTTACAAGATACACAGAAGAGTAATCCCAGACAAAAATCTCTTTATTCAAATTCCGATGCCGAAGCTCATGAATACAATGGGGGGGGGTCACCTCTCTTAAATAGTTTGAGAGAGACGTAAACCCTAACTCTCTTTTGCATCCAACAATTGAGACTAAAACATCATCAATGGTGAAGATCAAAAATACATAACTCAACACATGGATCAAGTGACTAAGTCAAAGAAGGGGTGCACTTTGCTCAAGGACGCCTATCCTAAGTGAAAGTCACAACATAACATAAGATATGACATAATAATAAATAGGAGCGGGTCACTAGAGGCTTAATTCACCCTAGGCCCCTTTCCAACTTCATAATACATGATATAACAAAGAAATACATCAATGGTCAAGTTGAGGGGGCGCCCCTTGGGGAGCTTTCCGCACTGGTTGAGCCAATATAAAATAATTTGGACATCTGTTGACTAAAAACTGTTGGAGGACTGTCTAGTATGCTGAAACACATCATCTGTCGAAATTCCAATCCATTTCATTGACCAAGGAGGCCAAATCGATTTTTTTAGTAATTTCTCTAGTTCATTTTTTGCTAGTACAACCTCTGGAAAATGATAAATCCACCATAACTCTGTCCAGGGTGCAAACCGGGGAAAACTGACAGCTCTAGATGATCTGGAGACATAGAAGAATGGTACAAGTGACTACTCATACCTCCTGGAACACTGCACTTCTCTAGGAGAACTCATCATACTGCCATCTATAATAAAATATGATCATTTGGCCAATAATAAAGTGATAATAATCACTTTTCAGGAGAATCAGGGCCAAACTCTCAAAACTGAAACCGCAATATTGGTCCTAGGCATGTCTGGAACAAATACAGACCATGTTGCATTTTGAGTCAATGCCTTGGGAACCATGATTGACTTGGTCAACTGGGTCGACCAAGTCAAAGTACCCAAACTAAAGGTGAGAAACTGTATCCATATGATCTTGTAGGCATCCAGGGTAAGAAATGCTCGAATAATGTATATCAAAACCAAGCTTTAAATCTTTTATTCATAATCATGGTGACCAATAATAATAATAATAGTAAGATGTACCTGTGCTTTTGAAGAATCCTGGAACTTTACAGAAGTCTGCTTGTTCATGCCATACTTACAAAGGGTAAACAATGTGCTACAGATGGGTGAGGATGAAGGAACAAGGTTAAGGCAAAAGGGAATGACTTTTAACTGACTTCGACTCAGTGATCTATCCGAATGATAAATAATACACTCATCCAAGGTGACATGTGTATGACAGATAGCAATAGGAGATGGGAGTGTCTCACAAATGGATAAAGTACTTGGACATACTTCCCTTAGACTCTAACAACCTTTCCTTTGCACTTTAATTGCAACATAGGTCAACCTTCAAAGGCAGGTGCCCTGGAAGGCTTTTGGGCTCCAGTACTAACAAAGACCCAGCCTTTGCAAGTTAGTCTCACCCTAATGCCCTATGGGGGTACATGAGCCGAACACTATACAAGGAGTGAGTGCTCATCCTTTGACCATTAACCTTTTCAATACACTTTACATCTTACAAGATAGTAGCCAGCGTACAACGGTATGTGCCCTAGAAAGCTTTCTGGGCTCCAGTAAATGACTAAGGCCTAGACCCATTGCCAGCGAGCAGTCCATAGCCCCGACGGGTTTGCCTCTCCCTGTCGCCCCTGTGGTGGGCAAATTGAGCCTTACATTATACAATGAATGAGTGCTCAAACCCTTGGCCACTGACTACCTTTTCAACATTTATAACTTTTGCATCCTTTAGATATAGCTTTTATGCATTCCGATGCTTAAGTGTTTAGCAACACTGCTATGGTGGAGCACTTGTTTTGAGCACTAAAGGATACCTACCCTATCAACCCAACCACACTCGCCAAGCCACATACTTCATAGCCAGAGACACATAGCAACATAGAGTCTATCATACATAGGGGTCACAATGGGGAAAGGATCTTCAATCTCACAAGTCTCAATCAGTCTAAGTCATGGGATGAAATCAAAGGAGGATGAACTGGATGGATGGGGACAAGTGACATGGAACCAACCTAGCACCAAGGTTTATAATTTGTACGAGCATGGCATGAGCAACAGTCTTCTCATCAAATTCCTCGATTAGTCATAACACAAGTTGAAGCAACAATAGATATCAGCATAGGTCACCATAATCATCCTAACATGATAATCATAGGTATTTGACATACATCATAGAGCAAAATCAAACCAAGGAAGTGTATACCTGATCTCACCAAATATACCTGTCTCCAACTGATAAGCCCCTCTATAACTATGTGTACCAACTCTAATTTGTTGCCCTGCTACAATGAACTAGATCATCACCAAAAGCATCTCAATGGACCCCTGAATCTCAGTCTTGGTAAGGAAAATTCGATGAACAAGGCTCTGGAATAACTGAAGTTGTAAAGATCCATGCTAATACCCCATGTGAAAAATAGCCCGAAACTGAAAAAAGAGACGAGTATGTATGTTGCATCATGGTAGACTAGCTGCAGAATGTATATGTGATAACAGGACTTATGATATTACTACTATATGTAGATAATCTATTCTTGACAGGTGAAGATAAGCCCATCAACGAATGTAAGAAGAAGCTCGCTACAGAAATTGAGATGAAAAACCTTGGAATGATGCACTACTTTCTAGGCCTTGAAGTATGGCAGTATATTGACAAGATTTTCCTAAACCAAAGAAAATATGCAATAGAGATCCTAAAGAGATTTGGGATGATGGATTGCAAGGCTATGACTACTCCGATGACAACAAATTTGAAGCTATTGATTGATGACTCTTCGGAAACAGTAGATGCCACCTTATACAAACATATTATTGGTTCTCTAATGTACTTAACCAATACAAGACCAGATATATGTTTTGTTGAATCCCAGACATATTCACCTAGTAGGACCAAAACATGTGATGAGGAACCTAAAGGGGACTTTAGACTATCGTCTCAGAAATGCATCAAATGGTGAGATTAGATTACATGGATTTACAGATTCAGATTGGGCAAGAAGTGTCAAAGATAGAAAGAGCACTTTAGGATGTTGTTTTAGTTTGGGATCAGGCATGATACCATGGTTTAGTAGAAAGCAATCCAGTATTGCACTTAGCACAGCAGAAGTTGAATACATTGCAGCATGTCCAGCTTGTAGCGAAGCAGTATGGCTTCGCAAGATGTTGACATGATTATTTGATGCAGAAATAGATGTGACTAATATCCATTGCGATAATCAGAGTCGTATTAAGATGACAGAAAACCCAGTGTTTCATGATAAGTCAAAACCATAGTGGAAAAAATCGGCATCGGCAAAAAATCGGCGAGGGTCTAGAAAACATCTTCTCGGCAACATCGGCGAAAAAATCGGCAAAAATCGGCAAACCGCGGGAAGCATTAAAAAATGCAAATTTTGTACTTTAATAGGGTTAAAATTTGCTGACCGATTTTTTCCCCTATTTGCCGATTTTTACCGATTTTTCTCGATCTTTCCCGATTTTTTCCCGATTTTTCCCGATTTTTTCCCGATGTTTGCCGATTTTTGCCGATGTTTCCCGATTTTTCCCGATTTTTGCCAATTTTTCGCGATGTCCGATTTTTTGAAAAAATCGTGATTTTTTTGGGCCGAAAAATCGGCAGCCAGAAAAAATCGCGATTTTTCGGGACATCGCCGAAAAATCGGCGATTTTTTCCACTATGGTCAAAACATATCGAAGTTAGATATCATTATATTCGGGATATGGTACAGAGGGGAGCTATAAAGCTCAAGTATGTTCCTATAGAGGAACAAGTGGCAAATGGGTTGACTAAGCCTCTGTCTCGTGTGAAGTTTGAATACTTTCGAGACAAGCTTTGGGTAGTCTGAAAGGACCTCCCTTGAAAGAGGGAGTGAAGAAGATGGTAGAAGGTTGCAGTGGTGTGGTAGCTCAGCCTAGGGTAGGGTATGTCTAGCTAGGCTTGTTGGCCCGAAAGGGTTAGTAAGTCAAACAAGGCCTGTTGATCCTAGGGGGATTAATATGTTTGGCTAGGACTATTTAACCCGAAAGGGTTAGTAAGCCAGACAAGGCTTGTTGGTCCCCAGAGAGATCCATCTATTTGACTATGTTTATTGGCTCGAAAGGGTTAGTAAGTCAAACAAAATGCCCAGATGCATCTACCAGAGAACCCACCGAGGTGTTGCTCCAAGATGGTCAATGGGCAAGAGGTAGTATCAGTATTCCTATACTAATGTGGCAGGTTCGGTATTCTCATACTGATGTTCAGCATTTTTTATACCAATGTTGTTGTGATGTTGATGAAACAGTTTCAGTATTTCTATATCGATGATGATGTTGTTCCAGCATCTCTATGTTGATAACGTAGATGATGATCTAGCAGTTATTGATGATGTTGCATTAATGTGCTAATGATGGTGTTCTTGTATTTACGTACTGATGTTGTAGATGATGATCCAGTATTTACATACTGACGATGCAGATGATGATTCAGTGCTTACATACTGATGTTGCAAATGATGATCCAGTATTTACACACTGATGTTGCAGATGATGATGATGATAATGATGATGATGAAGAACAAGATTCAGTATTCACATACTGATACAGTTTCAGATTGATGATGAAGATGCATGATGGTGTTCCAAAGCTTCCTACGACAAATAGAGACTCACCAGTCAAATGTATAGTTGTGGTAGTGGTTGCTACCTTTGTAGAATGCCTTCCTAGTTAAGAGGGAGTGTTAAAGTATTGTAACTTCGGAAGATATTCCAGTGGTACTAATTGTATTCCTCCTTCAGGAGATGTATCTGATGTGATTGGTCATGTAAGAGTTATTGAAAGAATCAATGTAAACTTCCGGATGTAAGTCGGGTCAATAGTACCCATGTGTCATTATAATAAGTATTATTTTAGTGTCTTAGTAGACAAGCTGTCCCTGTCATTTAGACAAGTCAGCCCTGCTAGGTTTTAGGTCAAGTCAAGAGTCAAATATAAATAGGGAGGAACCCCCTTCATTTGTACACACTTCACTCAAGCAAGTTTGCAAGAGATAGAAAGACATGTGCACCAGAAAGAAAGAGGAGAAGTTGTCTTAGCGTTTTACAGTGTTCTAGTTGAGTTCTATACTAAGGAAGTTTTGCAGGGATTTCTCCCTTGTGGCTTCCCCGAGGAAAATCTTTGTGGTCTTTGTGTTAGTGTGCTTGTTGTTCTTTTACTGATCCTACTATTGTAAATTGTTTTAGAACATCATTTAAGCAATTAAGAAAACTTAACAATATATATATAGCATGAGCCATTCATTGTGAGAAGTCACCTCTACGTCACAAAATAGATCATTTCATTGCCTATTGACCACAAGAGGAGTGCATATCCATTATATTTTGAAAAATTGAGCAAATCAATGATAACATATCCACCACACTAGTGTTTGGATGAGAGCAAAGCAGAGAGACACATTACTGTTGAAAAACTGAGATTTACTACTTGCTGGTTTAAATGAACAATTTGTGTTTTTCACTTCAGCCGGTTTTGCATAGGCTTGAAGCTACTTAAAAATTTTGCCGAACAATTTTAAACACACAGTAAAAATTACTAACAGGCTGAAAACAAATGCATGCACACCATAAAAAATTACTCAGAGATTTTTGGCTAATCAGCCCTGGAAAAACCCCCACGGGGAAAACCAGTCAGAGAGGAGAGATTTAATTATTTCTTCAGCAAAGTACCGAACAGAAAATTAAATGTGAAAATACAACTTATCTCCACCAGCAGTCTTTTTCTCAAAGTCTGGAAAAATGTTCAGCAAACCCAGCAGTACATTTTTCTCGTTTTCTGTGCCCCAAAACAGCAGTACAAAACAGTACCACTCCTCGATTTGCGTGCTGAAGAAAACCAGGCCGTACAGGCAGTCCGTACAGCGGGGCCGTACAGGAAATAAATGCCTCGATTTTCGTGCTGTTTAATGCTATCCGTACAGCATTTATTGCAGCCGAACCTCCTCGATTTCTGTGCTATTTAATGCAGGCCGTACCACCTCGTTTTCGTGCTGGAGAATTAATGCAGCCGTACCAGGCCGTACCACGAATTTATCAGCATTTAATGCAGCGGTACCACTTCAATAAATGAAGGCCGTACTCCTCGATTTCTGTAGCGTCCTTTCAGCAAGGAAAGCTCCTCGATTTCTGTGCATTTAATGGCTGTCCTCTTCCTGGAAATTCGTGCCCCTTCTCAGCAACCTCGACCCCTCTCTCAGCTCTCTCTTCTT
>LPNX010178645.1:119813-133014 GCA_001517045.1 Pseudotsuga menziesii
GGTGAACTGCCCCTCTCTGAATGTAGTCTCGGATGAAATGATATCTGATCTCTATGTGCTTTGACCTGTCATGGAACACTGGATTCTCAGAGAGCTGAATGCAACTCTGATTGTCGCAGTAGATCGCCGTAGGCCTAAGCTCCTGATCAAACAAATCTACCAAAAGCTTGCGAAGCCACAGTGCTTCACAAGTAGCCTGACTGGCTGCTATGTACTCAGCCTCAGCAGTACTCAATGCAACGGATCTCTGTTTCCGGCTGAACCACGACACTGCTGCCGAGCCCAAACTGAAACAACAACCGAAAGTGCTCTTCCGGTCCCGCACGCAACCTGCCCAGTCTGAATCCGTATACCCAACCCAGCCAACTCCATCCGAACCCCTGTAATCCAGACCAAAGTCCACTGTCCCTGCAAGGTATCTCAAAACGTGCTTTGCAGCCGTCCAGTGCACACTCCTAGGCTCAACCATGAACTCGCTAAAGAGTGTTCACCGCAAAGCACAAATCTGGTCTGGTGTTGACCAGATACATCAATGAACCAATCAGCTGACGATATAGTGTAGGATCTACCAACTTGCCCTCGGAAGCATGGAGTTGCTTCCAGTTGGTAATCATAGGTGTAGACATAGGCCTGCAGTCCTCCATCTGGAATCTCCTCAGAATATCAGCTGCATACTTTCCCTGCCCAAGGAAAATATGCCCAGGCTCCTGCCATACCTCCATCCCCAAATAATAGTGCATCAGCCCAATATCGGTCATCTCATACTCCGAAGCTAAGTCTCTCTTGCAATGCGCAATGAGACGCTCAGCACTTGTGATGAACAGATCATCAACATACAACAAAAGAATGAGCGACTCCCCCCCAACCACAATGAAGTAAAGGTTGGGATCCACCTCACTCTTCTGAAATCTCATCGATGTCGGATACTCATCTATCCTGGAGTACCAAGCTCTAGGAGCTTGCTTTAGCCCGTACAAAGCTTTCTTCAACCTGCATACATGAGAATCCCTCCCATGTATCTCGAATCCCTGTGGCTGCTCTAGATAGACCTCCTCCTGCAGAAGACCATTGAGAAATGCGGTCTTCACATCCATCTGGTGGATCCTCCAACCCATCTCTGCTGCTATAGAAATCACTGCCCTGATAGAGGAATATCGTGCAACTGGAGCAAAAGTCTCATCATAATCGACTCCCTCGACCTGTGAGAAACCCCGCACCACAAATCTAGCCTTGTACTTCTCTACGCTGCCATCCGCAGCCTGCTTTACCTTGTAAAGCCATCTGGAAGTCACAACTGACTTCCCCTCCGGTCTCGGTACAATCTCCCATGCATCATTCTTCATGATGGAATGGTACTCTTCCATCATGGCATCTCTCCAAACCGGATGCTGGGTAGCCTCCTCAAATGTAGATGGCTCAGAGTCACGAAGGCATGCAACAAGAGCCATATCATCCCTGACCACACCAAGCCTCTCAAGCTCCACTACTGACCTGATCCTCTCCCGGGGTCTACCAACTGCCTCAGCATCCTTCAAGGTCTCCTGAAGCCACTTGGGCTTCCTCTTCCTTGAAGTCTGCTCCTCCCAAACTGCCTTGGGCTCTCCTCATCTGAGGAAGTCCCAGTACCAGAAGGTCCAGTACCCCAAGGACCAGAAACTGAAGATCCTGCACCTGCCGATGCTGTCACCTGAGGACTCAAGCCTGTACCTGAACCTGTACCTGTCCCAGACACTGTCCCTAAAGAGCCTGTCACCTGAACCACTGAACTAGTAGATGCTGCACCTGTAACCTGTGACCCTGTCCCTCCAGAAACCTGTGGACCTGTAAGCTGTATCGAAGAATCCTGCACTAACTAAGGTGTGGGAGCTGGTGCCTCCCCCTGCTCTAACTCTCTGGACTTTCGGAAGGCTCTCTCCTCATCAAACTTTACTTCCCGGCGGACAACAACTTTCCGCGAACAAGGTAAGTAAATCCTATAAGCCTTCGAAGTCTCATCATATCCCACAAAGATGCCTCTCTCTGCAGTGGGATCAAACTTCGTCCTCTTCTCAGAAGGGACGTGAGAGTGAGTCATAGAGCCAAATATACGAAAGTGGCTCACCTCAGGCTTCTTGCCCGAATACATCTCCTCAGGAGTCTTGCTCCCCACTGCCCTGTGAGGACTCCTGTTCTGCAGATAAACTGCAGTACTACATGCCTCAGCCGAAAGAAAGAAAGGTAGTCCCTGATCATGGAGCATCGCTCTGGCTGCCGCCACAATAGACCTGTTCTTCCTTTCTGCTACTCCATTCTGCTCAGGAGTGTAAGTGACTGTCAGCTGTCTCTGAATGCCCTCCTGTGTACAGAATGCGCCGAACTCCTTGGAGGTATACTCACCCCCATTGTCCGACCTCAACATCCGGATCTTTCTACCTGTCTGCTTCTCCACAAGGGCTTTGAACCCTTGGAAGACTCCCTCTGAAATGTGATGGTACCCCTACCAACAGCTCTCACAACGGTGTTTTCCCAAGGACAACCTCCACATCCCTACCTGACTCTGACAACTCTGAGAACACCTCACGAGCTCCTGTCATGTGGCTCATGGCTCCACTGTCAATGTACCAAGTAGAAGAGGTGGATGAACCCCACTCATGTCCTGCCAACAAGGAATGCTCCCTGTCCTGATCCATATCTATGCTGGTGGCTAATGTGACTCTCTCTATCTCAGTCTGTCCAGCATAAAGGGAAAACTCCCTCTGAAATGCAACACTAAACTCATCAACCTCAGCTGAGGCTGCAGTCTGCTGTCCCTGCCCCTTCTTCTTCTTCTTGCTTGGACACTGAGAGGCATAGTGTCCAAACGCCTGACAAGCATAGCACTTGATTTTACTCAAGTCCTTCTTCTGTCCACTCTGCTGACCCTGCTGCTGCTGCTTGGCCCCACCCTTCTTGGGGCCCTTCTTCTTCTTCCCCTTTGCTGTCAAAGCCACATCCTCATCATCAGCTCCTCTCTGAGAAGTACTATCCTGTACAAGACCCCTCCTGGTCTCCTCCTGTACAAAGTCATCCCATAACCTCTCCCAGTCAGGCAGGTTCTCTCTGCCCACAATAGCCTGCACAAAAGCACTCCAGGACTTTGAAGCCCCGTTCACCGCTGTCCGCACAAGCTCTGTAGGGGCAACCTTCTCCCCAACTGCTGCAAGTTCATCCCGAACTGCAGAAATCCTAGTAAGGTAAGCTGTGACTCCCTCTCCTCCATTCATCCTGATACTCTTGAGTTTTTCTCTGAGAACCATTTTCCGGTTCTCATTAGAACTCTCATACAGACTGGTCAAGGCTGTCCACATCTCATGAGCCTTGTCCTTTCCTGAAATGTGAGGAATGATGTGATCTTTCACGGCATCAAGAATAATTCTTCTGGCTTTGCAGTCCTTCTTATTGAAGGCTGTGAGGGCTGCTGCATCCGTAGATGCAGGAATGACAATGGGGTTTGTAGTAGTGTTCCTCACTATCTTTGGCCATAACTCATTCTCTTCAAGTAACAGCAGAATCCTAGCCTTCCACGGCACAAAATTCCCTGTCCCATCCAGCCTATCCTCCAATCTAAGTCCTGTAGCCATCCCAACAACAACTCAACAAAGTGATGTTCACTAACAGAAGTAAAATAACAAAAATTTCTGAATGCTGCAAATTTCTGTGTGTCTGCAAAAATCACTGTTTCTGCCCCCTTTGCTCTGATACCATGTTGAAAAACTGAGATTTACTGCTTGCTGGTTTAAATGAACAATTTGTGTTTTTCACTTCAGCCGGTTTTGCATAGGCTTGAAGCTACTTAAAAATTTTGCCGAACAATTTTAAACACACAGTAAAAATTACTAACAGGCTGAAAACAAATGCATGCACACCATAAAAAATTACTCAGAGATTTTTGGCTAATCAGCCCTGGAAAAACCCCCACGGGGAAAACCAGTCAGAGAGGAGAGATTTAATTATTTCTTCAGCAAAGTACCGGACAGAAAATTAAATGTGAAAATACAACTTATCTCCACCAGCAGTCTTTTTCTCAAAGTCTGGAAAAATGTTCAGCAAACCCAGCAGTACATTTTTCTCGTTTTCTGTGCCCCAAAACAGCAGTACAAAACAGTACCACTCCTCGATTTGCGTGCTGAAGAAAACCAGGCCGTACAGGCAGTCCGTACAGCGGCCGTACAGGAAATAAATGCCTCGATTTTCGTGTTGTTTAATGCTGTCCGTACAGCATTTATTGCAGCCGAACCTCCTCGATTTCTGCGCTATCTAATGCAGGCCGTACCACCTCGTTTTTCGTGCTGGAGAATTAATGCAGCCGTACCAGGCCGTACCACGAATTTATCAGCATTTAATGCAGCCGTACCACTTCAATAAATGAAGGCCGTACTCCTCGATTTCTGTGCTATTTAATGCAGGCCGTACCACCTCGTTTTTCGTGCTGGAGAATTAATGCAGCCGTACCAGGCCGTACCACGAATTTATCAGCATTTAATGCAGCCGTACCACTTCAATAAATGAAGGCCGTACTCCTCGATTTCTGTACCGTCCTTTCAGCAGGGAAAGCTCCTCGATTTCTGTGCATTTAATGGCTGTCATCTTCCTGGAAATTCGTGCCCCTTCTCAGCAACCTCGACCCCTCTCTCAGCTCTCTCTTCTTCACCTGAAAAATGAACAAGTGAAGTCTCTTTGCCTCCCTCAACCCTTTTTGTTTGCCCTAAGTGAGTTTCTTAATCCAACGGTGGAGAAAGAATCAATCCAATGGATGAAATTGAATGAGAGTGAAAATCACTTTTATTTATTTCTCATAAATAAAATCACTCACCCACTTAAATTTATCAAAAAGTGACTTTATAGTCATAAAGTCTCATTAAGTGACTTTTAATGTGAGGGTCACATTTTTCCCTCTTAAAGTGACTTTAGGCAAAAAAATTAAAGTCACCTAGGGAACATCTGCCTAGGTACAAAAATCAACAATTACCCTATAGACAATAACCCCCAAACCAGCTGCAATTAGAAATTGTGAAGTACAATTGAGCAAAGGTGAGAAGAAACACTATCTCAAAGGTTAAACACACAAAAGAAATTGATTGGAGACGTTGTGGGTTTCGCTGCCAGCCGCCATTCGTATTTGGTTTCGTGGAGTTAAATCATGCCAATCTTATCTGTGGAAATAAAATTACTACCAATCGATTGGACATTGTCATTCTTTTTACCAATCTGATGGGGAAGCCATCACTCGCGATGAATGGCAAGTTTAAGTCATCAATGGAGAACACAGTAATTTTCTAGGCGGTGTTGACCACCATTGATAATCAATCAAAAGCATAGTTGGATTCTATGTTAAGTCAAGCATAAATTAAAAAGTTGCACCTGATCAAGTCGCTACCCTTCGTATAAGTATTAACAGAAGTTAGATCCAGCATCAACTCACCATTAAAAAACCCGTTGTTGACCTCTAGTGGCAACCGTGAGGTCATACGTCGTGGGTTTGAGGTGATAATACATCACAACCTTTGAGAGATTAATAAAGAGTCCATTTAAGGGATATTAAAATTATATCTATAAAGTAAGAGATTAAAGGTGATTTGTTATATTTAATAAGAGAAACAAGGCTCTCTACCCATCTTATGTCTACAATACTTTGCATTGTTGTGAAGTGTGGCATTGTTTGAAGTGAATTATTGTGATATTTTCATTATTGTTTTATCCTTTAATTTACAGCAGTCCTAATGCTAAAAATTATAGGGCTAAGGTCAGAGAAGCCTCTAGGCCTAGCGGTGGATTTTCTGTTTTGGATTAACACTCAAAAAATGCAGAATTTCCAATAAAAATGGTATTGCTTCACCAAAGACATTCAAGTCGTGAATTACTACTCATCCTTACTACAATCCTTACATAGTTGGCATTCCAATAGAATGGAGACAGTGAATCAATGGTTCTACCCATCTTATGTCTACATTACCTGTCAAGTTTTCTTGTTTGTGACCGACCATAATGGACAGGGGAAATAGTAAAATACTATGTGACACTTGCATGATTAGCACACATACCAGAGAGATCTAACATATAATTTGTCTCATTGATCTGCATTTTTTGTTAAAAAGGAGGTGTAAGGCAACCTTCAATGAAGACAACTCCCATTTATAGCGGGGAGTACTTGACTTTAAGGGAGGAAGCAACTCAAACATTATCCAGGATGGAGGATGGAGGATGGAGATTATCAGGAAAGAAATTTTAAAGAAATCAGGAGCTAAAGTTGAGATGTCATCCCTTTCTTGTCTATATTAGGATAAGACAAGAACAAATACTGAAAACTATTTAAAAGTTGAGATGTTTTCTCATTCAAGGAACAAATACTGAAAACTATTTATAAAAGTAGAAAAAACAGAAGCACATACTGTGCACTAAGGGATGCAGTAAAAAGCATTATTTTACCGATGGAAGCAGTGACTGAAAAAAATGAGAATAAGAGATTGAATGTCAAATAACTTACTTCATTGACCGACACTGTTTCTTTCATCAACTGATCACAAGCAATATTAAGGAAATCCCGCAGTCTTCGGCAGCCAGAAATTAGAGCTTGCACTTCATTTTTGAAATCACCTGGCAGGGTGAGAAATCATAGTCAGACAAGCATAGCACCTGCTCACATATAAGAAAAAGTAGATCAGATAAGCCAGAATGGAAATAATTCAGGATTGAACACACTTAAACTCTTGAAAATGATAAAACAGCAAACTTAACTTCAACAAAAAAAATTATTATGTATAGACAACAAATAATGCAGACCAATATTGACTTCTCGTCACAGTTGATGAGAACATGGCATCATGTCTATAGGTTGGTAAGATTTGAATACTAGGAATAATAGTACTTGTAAACCATAGCTTTATTGCTCTTTAATTAAATTTATGCAAGTTTTCAATATGGATGGTGACAATCGGCATTGAATTTCATCCCATATATGGGTGTCCTATTAAATGGGAAGAATGAGCTTTGATAGCATATAAAACATCTATGAAGATATTTGCCCAAGTGTTTTGCTACTTTAATAGAGAATTGCAACCATCTTTTCAAAAAGAGAAACATTGAAGAAAAAGAATTGCAGAAAAGCATGCAATGAGGCTGTTGGCCCAATCTACTGTCGTAAATCAGAGCTTAAGTTTTAAATGTCAACCTGGTGTCCTAAGACTTAGAAGCACATCCAAAATTTATGGACTTAAAACTAGACTAGTTTAAAATCTACTATGCTTCGAAAATAAACCTAAAACTGTTTAAATGCTGTAAGTTCAGAACTATCAAAATCCTTTACAGAAAATGTATGCATTGGCATTTTTGAACTCAACCACATCTAAGACATGAATTATAAAATGTAAAAAAAATCATAGAAACTAAAAGTGCTATTCCATTGCTGAAAGCATAAAACATTGAGTTCTTTTACAAGAACTGTCAATCCACAATATATTTAATTTTGTCAACAGCAGAATATTTCTAAAATAGAACTAAAACAATTTCTACAGTAACCTATGCAACGTATGCTACTGCCAAATAAAGTCTTCCTACATCACATGAAAACTCATTTGCATTTAAACTGAATGTAATTGGATTGCAAGATATTGTTTTAAATTTTAATTGGAATTTACAGCAATAGAAAATACATCTACAGGAAAATCGAAATATGCCAAAATGCATCTATAGGAAAACTAGAACATACCAAACGCAGCAGTAAAGGAATGGGTGTGCAGATTTAGCAGAGTGGGCCCTCCACTACTTCGCTCACACACAGCCAGTTATATAATCACCAACAGCTAAATCGATTTCATAACATGCCAAAACAAACACTCACAGCTGTTTAAAATCTAAATTCTTATTGCCAAAAACGCAGAGTCTCACACAGTTTGCTGGATGGCATTACATGGAAAAATCCAAATATCTATACTACTTGTTTAAAAACTGAAAACGCTACAATCTTGCTAAAAATCTTAATGCCATCTTGCCATAACCCTGAGCTCGTCCTCAGATCCACAAAAATAGGACAAATTTCTGAAATATTAAAACAGTCATGTTTTTATGCTTCCTGGCAGCACAGGTAGTGTTATCACATATATGGTAGTCGGGCTACCATATTCTATTTTTCAGATACAGTACATTTTTCAGCCAGATCTCTTACATATGAGATGCTGAGATGAGCAATTTTGACGGATCATTATTTCATTTGTGGACTATTGTAATCTCCCATGTCAGGACTGAGTCTCGAGACACTCAGATTTGAGGACCGATGTAACGATTTAGTCATTACAAAGCAGTTATTGATGCCCAGTTTTATATCAGCACTTTCTCATTGGATTGATGATGGTTCAGATGGATTATATGCATGATTATGACTCAGCTTGTATTATATTGTGTTATGGTTATCATTGCTCTTATATTCATCTTTGTGACATGTATGAATATGTAGTGTCATGATCTGTCGGTCATAATTATATGGACTTGGATGTATTTGTATTATGTATTGATGTCCCTACTTAGATTTGGAAGTTCCTGATCTATACTCATTGGTTTTACCCTCCTTAGGGAGAATAGAGGTAGTCATTCCCACCATTGTTTTGGCTTGCTAGTGTTGGCTTCATCTTTCACTGTCTCCACCCATCCATTACCTTCCAGTTTTGTTTCTAACCCGACTTACTACTTGACTTGTGGCATGGAGGACCTTTCCCCACTAGAACCTTTGTTGGACAAAGCTCCTTGTTTATATTGTGTCTCGGCTCTGAGTTGGTGACAAAACTTGCCTTTGGTGAGTTGGATTGTATGCCTAAATCATTCTGGTCGGTTGTCCTGATGTTTGACACTGTGCAGAACCCCCCCAGTTACTTGAGATGTTGTTGGCTAAAATTGAAAGCTCATGTACTACTTATATTGGAAATGTTTATATGAGCCCATGGAAAATGAAAATGGTAAAACTGTGTTTCTTAACATATGTGAAAAAAGGGCAACAACAATGAAATGCTAAAATACTCCTTGAACGGTATAAGAAAAGGTCCAAAAAGCAATGGTTAAATATATGCTATATCCAAATATTGTTGACCTTATAAATTTGAATATGTCCTGGATGAAAGCTGTAGTTAGTTGTGCTTTTAAGCACTGGTGAAGTCCCCAAAAGGACATATAGGCAAAAAGGCCATGGAAATAAAATTGATGATCCCAATGAAACTGGGTCAAACTTGATCTAGACATGATGCCTAAGTTGAATAAGCACTCTCTGAACAACTCAACCATTTGTGAGGCACTGCCATTCCTTGAGTTGTTGTTTGTCCGTCATGTGGTTATGGTAATTTTTTCCTTTCCATATCCAAAGTGTCATGATGTTAAGGAGGAAGTCATCATTTGACCTAGCCTTGTCAACTTCAGCGTTCACCCTTCACTAGCAAATTGACTACAACTATGAAGTGAGTATAGTCATGAAAGTCTGGTCTGAGTAATAATAAATAAAACCCTCTATATGTATTTGGTTGATGTACCACCAATAAAATGACTACTACTTGTTGTGATTGTTGCTTAAATGAGTTGTAGAGCATGTCTTAGCCTTATAACACTTGCAGTAGATGGATGATAGTCTGAGTTATGTTATTGGTATCTGATCATTTACAGATGGTTATATTGTCTATTGGATATGGTTGATGATCAGGTAAAGACCTGAGAGGGGTATGAGTATACACCCTAGATGGATTTGGACTATCTGAGTCTAATGAGATAGCTTATTCTTAGTTCCGGGCACTTACAGAGATGATCAAGCTCAGTTTACCTTTCTGATGCAGTTTTGCTTCACAGGATGATGTGTCTGAGCAGAGAGATGTTTTATTTGGATCTCCTAGGGCGTTGTATGGGGCATAAGGGGTGCAGCCACTTGATTGTACTATAGTACCCCCATCCTAGAGAGCCTGGTGGGCTCAGTTTGAGAACGTAGTCACTCTAGGACGCTGTTTTGGCAGGTTCACTTTTCTCGAGGCAGATTAAAAAATGATTAAATGGCTATTAAAGAAATCGATTTGGGCTACTAAGGCAAGGAAATGACATGGGATGAGTCATGATGATGAGAGTGATGTCCTCCACACCTTCTCCAGCAGTTGTAGCACCTGATTGGGCCCACACCTATTTTTTGGGCATCTTTATATTATTTTTTGGAGCTTTTGGGAGGCTCGCGATTTCCTCAAGTAGGCACAAAGTCAAAAAATTAAAATATTATATTATTTTATTGTGCCATGGGGCACCCACAAGGAGTTAGTTAACACTCCATGGACCCACCATGTGCTTCATTTATTTCTTGTTGAGTGGGGTACCCTCTTTATGGGTGATTTAGTCCACTTTGGTACTTTATGGTTATATTGATCCATGTATTGTATGTTGAGCTTATCTCAACCATTGATTAGAACATTTTATCTTTAAATCTTAGCCACTCATTTTGATAGTGGTTATGCTTTTGGTTCTCTCATTCCTATTTTAAGGAGAGAGCTTCTCATTTGTAAGGGGTCTTTGGCTCTTGGATCTGATTAATAGAAAGATTTTTTGTGGATATTTTCTGGATCTGCTTTGCATCTGATGTTCTTCGATGGTGATTGGAAAGTCTCTTGCTTCCTAGCATTCGGAATATTGTGTGAGATCTGTATCTTTTTTCGGGATCATTGTTTTGTCTACAGGAGGGCGTTTTCAGCTGGAGCGTTTTTGCAGGGGAACTCAACTCGCTCAGATTGTCTTCGTCTTGTATCAGGGGGTTTTCATTAGCTTCATTGTGATCTATGATTACATCTTTTTACTTTTTTGTGTATCTAGCTTTTTCTTTCGTGTTACAGCAATGCTGATATTGTTGGCGTTTGCTTGTGCAAGATAGGGGGGCACATTGGTCACTTGGAGCACAACGTTGGTCCGAGAACTCACTCAGATCTTCCATAATTGATCGAGATGGTGGGGATCATCATCATCAAGGAATCTACAAGCATTTCTAGGTAAGATATAACAAGTAAGTCTCTTCTCTTTCAGATCCCAATCCATTGTACCTGCTTTTCTTCAAATTTTCTGAAAAACTCCTAAATAATAAAAATCCAAAAAAATACTTAATCGGGGAACTGATTGATCTTTGAACAAACCATTTCTGGGTTTTGTAAATTGGGCATCCTTCTCACTAGATCAACCTCAACGTTGTCCAAATTGTGACTGGTTTGTCCTAGATCCAACTTTGTCACTGTTGCCCACCTATTTCGACTAGGTGGCAACTCCATCTACATTAGGATGTACATTATTGTACCTTAGAAAATCTGAGGATTTTTCTCTTCTGCAGGGCTATTGCCCCTTTGTAAAACGAAATGTCCGCTCCCCTGCGTGGGAAAATTAATGTAATTTGATGTGCTAGTGTGGGTCATATTATACGGATGCCACACCATGGAACTGGTTGTTAGGGAAGTCCCCTCATCGAGTGTTTTTCCCTTTCCAATTGATCTTGTTGAACAAACGAGTTTAATCGGTTTGGTTTTCACTCAAAATCCTCCAAAGTGGTGACAGGCGTTCTACCAGTCAAGTCCATGAGGTGGCTAAGGCTTTAAAATGTAATTCATGACCATGCTAGACATTTGTCTAGAGTCTTGCGGAGTTTTGTTATGTTTTTTGAATTTTTGTTAATTTTTTCCAGTTGATTAATTTCACCCCTTGGTGATTAATTAACTGAGTTTTGATGTAATAATGTAATGACTCAAGCATGGCATTTTGTAATAAGGGCTATGAATGCAAAATAAAATTGCTATGAAACCCCCTAAGCCATTGCTTCGAATCCCATGTCATTCTGGTAAGCGGTTGAAGAGATAGACCAATTTTGGTCAGGAGGGGTCTATCTCCCCTAGGGAAATTTTTAATTTTCCTAAGTAAAAAATTCATATTATTTGATTTTGAAGGAAAAAATCAAATAATGCCATGGTAAATTTGTTTGGGGGTTGTTAAGCCTAGGAAAATTTATTTCACAATTTTTCCACCCCCCCATGGCCTAGATTTAATTTTTTCAAGTTTTTTTTTTTTTCCTAAGTTAAAAACGGGGAAATTTTAAAAATTAAGATTGGAAAATTAAATCTAAGGTGAAAATAAGGGTTTAGCCTAAGTTTAAAGGTTAAATGTCATTTTTGGGAGCAAATGGCAAAATCAAAGCCAAATTAAGAGGGTCTCCACCAAAAAATAGAGGGGACGTCCAAGTTTAACCATTGTTTGATTTAGAGGAGGTTGAACCCTCACTAAGGTGGGCGCTACCATTTAAAACCCTCACTAGATTTGGAGGGGTGTCACATTAAAAAGGGCCCACACTAATCTAGAGGGGCGCTAGCTAAATAAGGAGTCTCCACCAAATGTGGAGGGCGCCAACACTTAATAGAGGAGGCGCTCAAATGTAGAGGGCGTCACATCTAAATAGTAGGGCGTCATTTTAAGAGAAGGGCGCTACATTTGGGGGCATCAAGGTTAAAATTGGAGGGACGTCTATCATATTTAGAGGACGCCCAACATTATGGAGGCGCCATGCTATAGTGGAGCGCTAGCTAATTTAAGAGGGCGCCAGTGCATACTTAGAGAGGGCGCTAGCCACTTGGTGAGGGCGCTAGCCTTGGAGGAAGGCGCCATTTTTGGAGGAAAATGTGAAGTCAAGGCCACATTTGGAGGGGGCGCCTCCTTGGGCCCATGTTTTTTCCAAAGTTCATCCAAGCCATTGATTTAGAAGAGGATCTTGGTCAAATACCTAGATCTGAGGGTGCATATTGCTTTGGCATGGATCAAAAATCTCAGCCATTGATCAGGAATTAATCCAGGGGTGGAGATTGATTGAGAGAGATAAAAGCCAAAAACCTAGATCTAGTGGTGGAGATTTAACCTAGATCTAGGTCTATTTTCAGCCGTTGATCTTCAGGGGGTTGGGGGTCCTCCTCAACTATAAAATGGGGGCCTCACTCCCTCATTTAGGGGGTTCACTCATGCTATTGTTATGCTGCCGGATTGTCTACCATTTTTGTAATCTTCTTGCCCTAGTTGGGCCACATAATACAAGTAAAGCTTTGGAGAGATATTGTGCTTCGTTTTTTACTTTCATGATCAACTTTGTGAGGTAACTTGTACATGGTATAGCTTTGTATTTTTGTTTTTGTCTAGTTAGCTCTCCACAAAGTAT
>LPNX010178645.1:134253-211647 GCA_001517045.1 Pseudotsuga menziesii
TTTATTTTCATTTCTGCAATCGTCATGTGGTGAATGCTTAACTGCTTAAAGTATTTCTATTTTCCTTTAATTTACGGCTGGCTTAATAATCTGTACTCAAAGCATTTTTCTGCTATATTGTAAATCTTGTTCATTGTCCACATTGGTGAATCATCTGTGTATTGCTTAATACTTGATTCCTTATTGTTCATAATTGTATTATTCATTTATCTCATTGTTAGATAATTTAATCTGTAGATAATCATTCTTATTCTTTGAAGTTTGTAACTTGTAATATTTTGACTCCATTATCTAGGCACTGGTCTTGTTTCATATAAGGTCTTAGCCTCTTCTTAAGAAAAGATCCCTTTAATTAATCATTAATTAATTAATAAACCTGGAACATAGTTTTCCCATAGGGACTACCCCCCTTGGCTCTGTTGGGATCTTGCCTAAACGGAGGAGTTGCGGACTGTGGTGACAGTGGTCCCCAGCTCTCACTTGCCCCCAAGGACACACATAGCAGGTTGTGACTTTCCTGTGTCATAAAGTGTGTATTAGGCGGCAACAGTCACCACTCAAACCCCAGCGCCCCCACTTAAATTTTGACTTTTTCCGGAAAATAATCATGTGGGTTTGTAGATCAGGTCTCCCTCATTCCAAAACACCCCCAACACTGAGCTAGTTCCTGCCAGGTAGCCCTAGATCTGAAAAACTGACTTTCACCTCCTAGCATCTCTCATCAGATTTTGACTTTTCCAATTCTGATTTTTCCTGAAATTTTCTGACTTGGGTTTGTAGATCGGGTCATTCTGATCTCGTCTCCTCTCCAACGTTGAGCTGATAGTCTCCTGGTTGTCCTAGATCTGCAGATCTGCCTCTCCAAACCCTAGTGCTAGCCCTCCTCCTGCTGGTTTCACTGTAACCTGAATCTTCCGGGCCAAACACTTTTCTGGGTCCATAGATTAGGGAATATCCCAGGTGGGTCCACTTAAACGCTGTGTTGATACTAACTCCATTACCCAAGGCTCAACAGGCACTAATCTGCAAGCATAGCGCTAGCCCTCTGTTGACCTCTTTCCCCTGAAAGTTGACTACTCCTTGATGACTCAGGTAATCTGACATTGTCATATCTCTCATTAAGTCTATCTTTTGGTACTAAACAGTCCCAACTCTGTCCTCACTCACCCTGTCTCTGTTACGTTTCCCAAGACAACAATTATCTTCATCAGTTGCTAGTACCTCAACCCTAGATCTAGTATTACCCTATAGGTTACTTGTATTTCACTTTGGATCAACCCTCATAAGACTGAAACCCTCATCCAAAGCCCAAGTCCACTTAGCATTATCATCCATAGATCTAGGGTTTCCAATTACCTTACACCTTACGTACCTCAAGCCATACTTGATCTGATCTGGTGTCTAGGTCTGATCTCTCCTGTCGGGAGTAGATTTGGTCTACCTCGTTGTTGTCTTGGACTTAGATAACATAAAGTGAGCACTGCCTTGATTGGCATGACAACCATCCATTTGGGAGTCTTGGCAATCTTGATTCCACCTCCTTAGTTGCTTGCCCCTCTACCATCCATCCTGGATCTATCATACATAGGTAACTACAAGGTTGGTGACAACAGGTGGTTGTCTTTGACCCGCATTGACTCGACACCTATGAGAGCTATCTCGTGAAGTTGTTAGAAATAAATCTATCCTTGGACATCAAGGATTGTCGTGAGTATTTCAAATCTCGCACAGTCATCCTGCAAATATCCAAACCTAAGAGCATTTACGGGATGTTAGCAAATACTGTAATTTTATTAAAATTTAGATTTAAATGCTTTAAAAACTACAAATTTCGATTCATTTAAGAGTGGCAACAATTATACCTTAGTTTGATGGACTTCAAAGTTTTATGGGTGAAATATGAGGGTTTAAGGATGAAACATAAGGGATTAAAGAGATGACTAGAAGGGTTAAGGCATCAAAAATAGGTGTCAAAATAGTATCCAACATCTCCCCCAAGAGGAAGGTATTGCATGTCCTCATGCATAAAGAGTGTCTCCAAAACTAAGTCTGCATATCCCCATGCACAAAATTGTTGTTGCTCTGCTGCTATTAATCCTCTGACATTTCTTATGTTTGAGATGATGCATCAACACTACCCTGAGCTGCATGAAGGACCTTCAATCTCTGATACTTGGCTTTGAGTGCCCTCTTTTGTTGGTACCATTTATATGCTTGTTTAGAGATTTGGATATTCTGAACTCTAAGCTTTCTATTCTTTTTCCTTAATCTCTCATTTTCCAATTTGAATTCCTTCATTTCTAGTTTTAACTTTTCAATCTTCTTACTATTCTTAGAAAGATTCTTCTTCTTCTTACCTGTTGTAGCCTGTTTGGAAATAGTATCTATTCCAATTTCATCATTTTTGTTCTTAAATTTTTCCATCTTCTGTTCTAAGCACTCTTCTTTCTCTTTTTATAGTGGTTTGTTGTACAGAGATAGGAGAAATAATGGTTGTCTTCATTATCTTGTTCTTGTTTGTCAGTTGGAGTCTTCTCAACTGTCTAAGTATCTAACTCCAATATTTCTTTTGCTATTTGCTGATCAAAGATGATATTTACCTCTTCATTAATTTGCCCAATTTCTCCTATTGGATTTTCCTCTTGACTTTCCAGGGATTGTATGTATACATAGTGCCTCCGCTGTTCCTCATCACTATTTTCTGTTGCTTTCTTTTTCTCTCCATGCTGATGTTTCCTTGACCTTCTTTCATAAGTGGTTAAGATCTTATCCTTTTCTTGGAATTGCAATTCTTCTTTTAACATGCTTCTGATTCTTACTCTTCTCTTAGGTTACTTTGAGCTTGTTGCCTCAAAGTCTTGTATATCATCTTCAATGTATATTAGCATTAACACTTCATCTTTTTTCAATCCTTCATCCAACTGCTCCTCTGGTTCTTCAAATTCATTATGAACTACAAACTGCTGCCATGTCAAACTTTGTTTTTGTAATTCATGTGTAAGGATAATTTTGATGAGTCCACAATGGAAAAGGCTTGAGGTAGTGTCTTCAGTGCGTTTTTGAACAGCTTTAGCCATTTTGGAAAGGCTCTGTATCAAAAAATAGGGTATGTTGATCTCACAATCACCCCTCAAATGTTGCATCGGTTTAATATGATAGAGGTAAATGACACTAAATCTTCCTTCACAAGTAAGGAATTTCTGGATAATATATGCCACTTCATCCCAAGGATGAATTAACCAACTCCTTGGTACCCCCTTCTTCCATTTCACTGGGTCTGCCCTTGACTTGCATAGAAAAGGTACCCATGCCTTCTCTTCAAACTGTTTTGTTTTGAAGAAGCTCTCCCCCTGCTAAGGTAATCCAATAGTTTGTGCCAAGATATCTTCAGACAACCTGAAAGTAAAATTCCCTATTGCGGCCCTCTCTCCATCAAATGAACGAGCAAATTCCCAACTAACCTTCTCATTATATCCATCAAATTTCTCAAAGAAGGGAATCCACTGTTTTCTTTCAAAATTTTCCAAACATTTTTAATGAATAATAGAGTCAAATTTCCCTGGTTCTATCCCGTAAACCATTTTTTTTCTTTTTCTTTCAGCAAAGATTTCAAACAGAACTTAACTCAGAGATTCTTATCCTAGCTTGCAATGCCATTTAAAAGTTATGTTCTGCTTTCAATTAAACGTTGGAAAAACATAGATTTCTTGTTTCAAAATGGTCTTACCTCTCCTCAAGCGACTCTTTTTTCACAATGAAGCCTGTGTGTATGTAAATATCATTCTGACATATTTGTTGTCTACACAAAGAACGATTCCGGCCTTCAAATATGCCTGCATAATTCTGCCTCTCAACAATTTTATCTCTGTAATTGGAAGGGGATTCCCCAATCGTGAGAGTGGAACTTTGAGCAGAATGACTCCTACGCTTTCACAAACTTCCTCTGCAAGCGTGAGAATGGAACAAAATACCTCCTACGTTTTCATAAACTGTCTCTGCAATCGTGAGAATAGAACAAAATACCTCCTACGTTTTCATAAACTGTCTCTGCGATCATGAGAATAAAACAAAATACCTCTTGCGTTTTCATAAACCTTCTCTGCAATCGTGAGAGTGGAACAAAATACCTCACACGTTTTCATAAGCGTTCTCTGCAATCGTGAGAGTGGAACAAAACACCTTCTGTGTTTTTCACACACCTTCTCTACAATCGTGAGAGTTTAAACTGAAAATGAGCAAATCAACTGAGATAATGAAAATGCTAGCAGACTACCTCTGTATTCATGAAGTGAACCTAGCGTTATCAGATATATAGTAGCCAGGCTACCATATTCTATTTTTTAGACATAGTACATTTTTCAGCCAGACCTCTTACATATGAGATGCTGAGATGAGCAGTTTTGACGGATCATTATTGTATTAGTGGACTATTGTACTCTCCCATGTCAGGACTGAGTCTCAGGACACTCAGATGTGAGGACCGATGTAGCCATTTAGTCATTGCAGAGCAGTTATTGATGCCCAGATGTATATCAGTGCTTTCTCATTTGACAGATGATGTTTCAGATAGATTATATGCATGATTATGACTCAACTTTTTATATTGTGTTATGGTTATCATCAGTATTTTTAAACTCGGTCGAGCCGGCTCGGACTCGGCCCGAGTCACCCGAGTCAAACCGGCCTTTAAACCGGCTCGGGTGGCCAGTTCGGTACCGAACCGGTCAGCTCAGCCGAGTCAAAGGCCAACTCGCCGATTTTTTCCAGATTTCAAAAAAAAATTAAAAATTAAAAATTAATGCCTAACCTAACTCCTAACCTAACCCAACACTACTTACTTGCTGCATGCCGTCAACTTCTTATCACGTGGATCATTGGATGCTCATTGCTCATGGTTCAGGACCTCGGGTTGAAGCTCTAGCCTCTGCTCACGAGTCACTACTCTGCTACAGTCTAGTGCAGCACTGCTCACGCTGGTCGATCATCGATGGTTCTCTGGAGCTCGAGTTGAAGGCTTCAAAGTTGAAGCTCACTCACAGACCACGGTGGAACTTGGAACTTGGAACTTGAAGCTCACATACCCTCAGCCCCTACAAGGCTACAGGGTCTAGACTCTGAAGTGCCACTCAAACCAACACCTTCAGTGTGCAAAGTCGTCACTAGGCTCAAGCTCAACTGGAACTTGGAAGAGTCACCACTGTCACCTTAGTAATTACTTCCCTCGCTTTTAATGTAGAATAGGTTGATCTTCATCTAATTAATTGTTTCAAATCTGAATGAAAGATGCAACAATCAAATGGATTGAAGACTTCAGAAAGTAACTTTATATAAGCAAATTAACCTCAATTTTAAGATCTGGAAAGTTTATATTAGGCTGCAATGAACTTGTTTACTTAAATCTTTTATGGACCAACAAGCTTAGTTTGTTACAGTAGAAAATTTAACCCTATTTTAGATGTAGAAACAAAGTGGATATAGGGCGAAGCTTAGTATAGATTTGAGCTATAAAAAACACTTATAAATCTGGAAATTTCGTTCAGATAAATCAATCTGTCCTGACTCCTAGGAGGGATTATCTTTGTTTTAATTTTTAAAGGCAGATTTGACATTCCCCACAGTAAATTTTCAATGTGTAATTTCCACTGTTATCTCTTACATGCAATGAATGTGGATCTTTATGGTGTGACGATTGGCAACTTGCTAATAGACAACTAAGGTGATTGACGGTGATAAATGTGACCATAATCATGGATATGCTTCTTGAGTCTGAAGTTTGAACCACATGGCCACCTCTTGCTAACATAGACATTTTCTTTTGTTTCTATAATGGCAACTTTCTTCAGCCAATGTCTAAAATTTAAGTTATTGACTCTTATTTATCCTGTAACCTGTTCAGTTTAGTTGGCTCTAATCCCATGACTTCATAGTTGTTTTTTGAATTTTCTATATGCATTAGTTTGGTAGGGTCTATTATTCCAAATCTGGATAGTGTGCACTCTGCATGGTGTTGTTTTGCTTGTTTGATATTGTTTCTCTCTATCCTATTATAGAGTTAGAATCATAGTTACATATATCGGTGATATATCGCGAGTCGATGGGGTCAGCGATATATCACCGCTAATATATCGCGATATTTTCCCGACACTTTAAAAAATCGCGATATTTTAATATATCGCGATATATTCCGATATTATCGCGAGTCGATGGAAAGTGTTGGCCTGCTAGGTAAAAATTAAAAAAATTTGCCGTTAAGAGGCCGCGGACGGGTTTTTTTTGTTCATTTGGACATTTTGGCTTGGAGGAAGTGGAGCTCTGACGTCTTGGGCGATCTTGGGCGATTTTCCACAAGAGAGGAAGGGGGCAATCAAGTTTCCATAGCATTTAATCAGGTATGTATTCTTAACTTTAAACTTTCATTATTTTTTATTTTGCTTGAGATTTGTTGGTTAATGTAGATTTAATGTAGGGTTTAGGTTTAGATTTAGGGTAGGGTGTAGATTTGCCATTACAATCATAGCCTATAGGGTTTTAAGTAGGCCACCCTCCCATTTCTTTGAAGTTTGAATGTTTTAAATTTTTAATAATTTCATTGTTTTCAAATTTCAAGAATCAAAATTTTAAAGAAGAACATTTTAAAATTGATTCATTTTTGTCTCATTGTTGTGGCAATGTGGCATAGGTGACAGTGGACACAATGCCAAAGCCATTGGATCCAATGTGGGACTATGGGCAGCCAATTGACCCTAATAATCGGCAAAGGTTGAATTGCAAACTATGTGGGAAGGATGTTTCTGGTGGAATTAGCCGCTTGAAATACCACCTTGCCAAAATTGTTGGGCATGAAGTGGATGTTTGTCCTGCTGTTACCCCAGAAGTGATGCGTATTGCAAACCAATCCATTCTTGACATGGCTAAGAAGAGGGATGACAAAGAGGAATTCAGAGATAAACTTGCATCTAGAACACAGTCACGAACCATGGGAGGCACAAGTGACATGCATTCCTTCTCCTCATCTACACGACCCCCACATTCCACTGTGCCTTCTTCAGCCTCACCTTATGTGGCATCGTATTCAAGGCAACCTTCTGTTCGAACCATGCTCAAACAAAGGGAGAAGGATGAGGCGGATAGAGTTGTGACAAAATGTTTTCTATGGGGTGATGTGCCTTTCAACATCGCCAAAAACAACCCCTACTATCATGCCATGTTTGAAGTTGCCGGCGCTGTTGGTCCAGATTATAGGGGGCCTTCCTATAATGATTTGAGAGGGAGACTCCTTGATGAGGAGAAGGTTGATTGCACCCGGACATTAGATGAGCTCAAACAGTCATGGGCGGTCACCGGTTGCACTATTATGTCGGATGGATGGACTGATGGGAAGGGTAAATCCATTATCAATTTCTTGGCCAATTATCCCAGGAGGACAGTTTTTATCAAATCTATCAATGCATCTCCCTATGTTAAAGATGCACGCTTATTATGTGATTTGCTGGATAAGTTTATCCAAGAGATATGTTGTCCAAGTCATTACGGACAACGCTGCCAGTTATGTTGCTACTGGGAGGATGCTTATGGAGAGGTATGCAAGCTTGTATTGGACTCCTTGTGCTGCCCATTGCATTGATTTGATGCTAGAGGACATGGGAAAACTTCCTTGGATCAAAGAAGTCATTGATTCAGCTCGAAGTGTGACAAAATATATATACAATCATACATATCTTCTTTCACTCATGAGACGCTTCACGGGAAATAAGGAGTTGATGCGGCCTGCAATCACACGATTCGCCACTTCCTTCATTTCTCTTCAGTCTATGCATAAGGTTATGATGGAGTTGCAGCGGATGTTTCTTTCTGATGAGTGGGCATCTTGTGTCTATAGCACCAAACAAGATGGGCAAGCCATTGCTCGAATGGTGCAATTTGATTTGACTTTTTGGGCATGATTGGAGGAGGTATGTGCCATCAGTGAACCTTTGGTAAAGGTTCTTCGTTTGGTTGATGGTGAAAATCCCGCAATGGGCTACTTATATGAGGCCATGGATAGGGCCAAGGAAGCTATCCATCACTACTATGAGGACAAGGGGGAGGTGGGACTCACAAGACGAGTTGAACTATGGAGTGTGATCGATGAACGATGGAATAATACTCTCCATCGTCCCATTCATGTAGCAGGGCTCTACCTCAACCCTGCTTTCTCTTATGCATGTGGCTTTCAGTTTGATGCTGAGGTCATGGATGGCTTTCTCCAGTGTGTTCAGAGAATGGTGTTAACTCCCTCTGAGCGCGCAGAGATTTCTAGACAGATGGAGATCTATAGGATGTCAGGTGGCACTTTTGGCTATGACATGGCTATCCAGAATAGAACCACAAGGATGCCAGGTACAATTTCTTTAAAACTTTCAAATTTTGATCTCTTAGATTCTTAATTAATTACCCTTTCATTTCTATGTTTTTTACTTGGTAAAAATTTAATACATTGTAATTTGTAATTTGAATTTTGTCTTACCATTTACCTTCCTTGTTTTCTTTGTAGATGTGTGGTGGACTAACTATGGTCCCAGAGTCCCAGAGTTGCAAAGACTTGCCATTAGAGTGCTAAGTCAAACTTGCAGCTCATCAGGGTGTGAGCGCAATTGGAGTGTCTTTGAGAAGATACACTCCAAGAAGCGCAGAAGGTTAGAATTTTCAATTTAGAAATGTTAAAGTTTAAACTTAAATTTATAGTCTTTGCTTCTTTATAATTTTATTAATTTTAAATATAATTTATTACAATTTTGAATTTGAATTTATCATCATTTATCACCCCCTAACTATGGAAATCATACTAGTGCAGGTTACTTTCTCAGCGCCTTAATGGCATGGTTTATGTCTACTACAATCTAAGGTTGCAGGTGAAACAAATTGAGAAAGTGCCCAAACCAGATGCCATTTCATTGGATGACATTGACACTACCAGCAAATGGAGGGTGGAGAGGGAGGATCCTGTGATGGACGAGGCACCTGAATGGTTGGAGGAAGAGGGGGATGATGATGCAGATCTGTCAGAGGAGGAGGGGGAAGAGGAGGATGCTGATGTTCCACTTCCAGAGGATGACTATGCCTATGACTATGAGGACATTGAGGAGGAGGTTGATACTCATTTGCAACGCCGACCAGCTCCAGGTGGCCCACCACCTCCACAGAGTCATAAAGTTGGGACTGGGAGGAGACAGCTCACATTCATCTCCCCCTCATCCACAGCATCTACTCGAGCAATTGGAGGTTCTAGTTCCACCCCAGGCTCATCTGGACCGCCTCCACGACCACCTACTGCTTCTAGAGGAAGAGTGGTGCCACTGCCAGTGCCCTCGACCCGTAAAAGGGGTAGATTGATTAGAGGATCATCCTCAGGGAGTCGATGACTTGATTCCTATTTTTATCATTGTACTATCATACTATGTTGGTGTCCTATGTCTAGACTCTATACACTATCTACATGCCTCATGAGTCATGACTCATGATGGTTCATCTCTTGAGAGACATTTATTTTGATCATTTGATGTGATGTTCTATCATTCCATCAAGAACATATTTCAGTATTTTCAGTTTAAAGTCGATATATGATCATGATCCACCATTTGACATATTATGCATCTTATATATGAGTTGTATTTTAATATTTATGTGGAAATGTGTTTATTTGATGTTGTTGTTGCTTTAGATGTTAAAAAAATTGAAAAAAAATGTTTATTTTTGTATTTTTTAATGCAAAACGACATTTGCCGATATTTTCCGATATTTTCGCCGTTGCTGCCGATAAGTTTCATTCCGGACCCCCGGCGATATATTCACCGACACAATATATGTAACTTTGGTTAGAATACAGTATAACTGTGTCCAGACTCTGAACTTCAACGGTAATTGCCTGAGGTTACTTTTTCACAGTGCCCAGAGTTTTAATCCTCTACGTAGATCACAGCGTAAGAGTTATCAGTGTCATCATGATCAGACCATAGTGAATTTTATTACATTAACATATATTTTTTAATTTTGAAATTCTAGCCTCTCAATCTTGATGCTGAATTATTATGTTGAACTTTATTTGATATAAATTTTCACTCTTGAATTTTTGTCAAACTTCAAGGAATTGAACTGAAACTTGGTTACTTAGCCATCTACCTGATATATATTGATAAGTCCATGCTTTAAAGTTTAGGTATTAGTTCTTAACTTCTTATCAGATTAGAGTAATTCCTAAATATGCAAATTGCAAAAGGTAATTATTGTGGTGTATTTTTGTCATTGAGAATACCCACATTGATTATTAATATTCTTGTAGAAGAGCAGAAGCAATCCCATACACAGTAGTAAGTACTCACTTGTTTGTCTTATTTTGATTTGTAAGAGCAGGTACAGTGCCATTACAAGTGCATACTATCGGGGGGCTGTGGGTGCTTTATTGGTATATGATACTACGTACTACAATCTGGATTCTGGCCATCTCACAGAGGCACACAAATAGGGGCAATTGTTGTAGGTGGGAGTCCTAATTTTTTACAAATACTGTAAATTTCTTATTTCTTAAAAAATCTAATAAAATTATTACAGTAATTTACAAATACTGTAAATTACATGTAATTTACAGTACTGTAAATTACATGTTTAAATGTGTTTTTTTTGTAAATTAATGTATTTATTTTTTTGGACAAAGAACTGTCCATTAACATTTGCATCTCATAATGCCTCCTAAATCAAAAGATGCAGCATGGGCCCATGCTGAAGTGGTTGAAGGGAAAATATATTGCAGATATTGCAAAAAAATTGATTAAGGGAGGAGGCATTCATAGGCTCAAACAACACTTGGCTGGCATTAGAGGTAATGTTGCCCCGTGTGAAGTTGATTCAGAGGTGATTGGAGAGATAAGGTTGGAGTTGCTACAACAATTTGAACAGTATGAAGTGGAGAAAACTAACCAAAGAGAGAGAGAGGCAGAAATAGGGAAGAAGAGGCATCTTGCAGAAATGATTGGCAGATCTGCCCCTTATTCTGAATATGAAGGCTCCTCATCCATACCTTCTCCTTCTCCCAATTTCAAGGATACCTACCAGAATGTTCCTCCTCCCTCAGAAACAAATGTCTCCAAAAAAGGGAGTATCCATAGTTTTTTCTCACCTCAAAACACCCCTTCCAATGCTGCTGCTTCTCAGCCAATTCAGCCCACCATAGATGCCCATTGGAAAAAGCAATACAGAATGACTGCTCATGAGTACATAGCTAAATGTTGGTATGATGCAGCTATCCCCTTCAATGCTGTCCGCTCACCATATTTCCAACCTATGTGGGATTCTGTTGTTGCTGCTGGTAAGGGCTTCAAAGGCCCTAGTATGCATGACTTGAGAGGATCTCTTTTGCAGAAAGAGATCACATCCTTGGATGTATACTTCAAGGAGTTCAAAGAATCATGGGCCATAACAGGATGCACTATCATGTCAGATGGATGGACCGATGCAAAGAACCGAACCATCATAAACTTCCTTGTCTCTTGCCCACAGGGAACTTTGTTTTTGAGATCATATGATGCATCTGATAAGGTGAAAGATGCAAATCTGTTATTTAATCTTTTTGTTGAGGTTGTTGAGGAGGTGGTCGTAGCTAATGTTGTGCAGGTCATCACGGATAATGCCGCTAACTATGTTCTTGCTAGTAAGATGTTAGAGGAAAAGTACACAACAATATTTTGGACCCCATGTGCAGCACATTGCATAGACCTCATGCTTGAGGACATATGCAAACAGGATTGGATCAGGCACACTATAGAGCACGCCAAAAGCATCACAAGATACATCTACAACCACTCATGGGTATTGAGCTTGATGAGGAAACACATACAGGGCAGGGAACTTGTTAGGCCTGCCATTACTAGATTTGCAACTCATTTCCTCACGTTGCAATCTCTCCTTGCACAAAGAAAGAACTTGGAACAAACGGTTTCAAGTGATGAATGGAGTTCTAGCAAATGGGCCTGCAGAACAGATGGAAAAGACACCAAGAAGAAAATCTTGGAAAGCTCATTTTGGAAAAAAGCAACAGAGGTTTTGAAAATCACTGAGCCACTTGTTAAGGTGTTGCGGTTGGTGGATGGGGAAAGATTGGCCATGGGATACATTTATGAGGCCATGGATCAGGCAAAGGAGCAAATAAGGGCATCATACAAGGATAAAGTGGCCAAGTATGGGCCTATCTAGGATATCATCGATAGGAGATGGAACACTCAACTCCATCGCCCTATACATCCAGCTGGGTATTTTCTTAACCCAAGATATCATTATAGAGCTCGGTTTGGAGAAGATCAAACAGGTGAGGTCAAAGATGGATTGTATGAGTGCCTTGGGGCCATGGTCCCAAATGAGATGGAGCAGTTGGAGATACACCAACAGCTTACAGCTTACACTAGAGCCACAGGTACCTTTGGAAAACCTGTGGCTAAGGTTGCAAGAGATATTGACCAACCAAGTAAACAATTCCATTGTTTTAATTAAATTTAGTTGTTTAATTTTTAAAATTTAATAACTTCAATATTTAGTTAAATTCACAATCTAATTCGTTGATTTAACTCCATTTGCACTTGCAACAGCTTGGTGGGAGTCATTTGGTGGGCAAGGCATTCAGTTGCAACTGTTTGCAATTTGAATCCTTAGTCAACCATGCAGTTCTTCCGGGTGTGAGCGCAACTGGTCTGTCTTTGAGCGGATTCACACGAAGAAGAGAAACCGTTTAGAGCAAAAACGATTAAATGATCTAGTCTTCGTGCAGTACAACCTTCGCTTACAGCGTAACCAATTGATGAACAAAAGACCTGACACAGATCCTATTGTGTTGGATGATATTGATCCAACCTCAGATTGGTTAGTGGAGACTCAAGAGCCCGAGTTTGATCCAGATTTTGATATTGAGCTAGATGCAGCTGGTGATCTTACTATGGAAGCAGATCCACTATTACGAGTACCATCATCAGTTCATGTTGATGCAGGTGTAGAATCTAAATCCATAATATTTTTCTTCTATCATTGAATAATATGAGTGTTTCAAATTTTCAATATAATATGTACTAATAATTTGATACATCATACAACTATTGAATCTTGATATAAAATTATTTCATTCCAGATACGGCAGGCACTAGTACAGAGGGGCACATGCGGGCACCTGTACAGCCTGATCCACGTCCACCTCGTGCTTTTACGCATTCAGCTAGTACTTCATCTAGTGTTGCTCCTACTGCAGCATTTGTAGATGACCTTGAGGGTTTTGAGCCTAACCCAGATGCCATTGCTTATGTCATTGCTAGTCCAGGTTCTAGTTCTAGTAGTGGTGCTAAGTTTGATAATTGATTATTGATCATGTTGATCAATGATGCAGTGACATACTTATTACTGGCATCATAGCATTTTGTTTTTGGACTCTTTCATGACTCACTCTACATCATATACATTACATGCCATTTAGGCATCTTTGATTATGTATTTTCATTTTGTTCAAATTTTCATATATGTATTTGCTGCTTGCAACCTTGCACATTGGCACAGTACCATTCGAGCAATTTTGATATGTTCATCCTTATATGGTATATATATGATCATACTTTGGATGTTCTGTCTCTAATGCTTTGGAATGATGGATTATAATCTTTAAAATATAATTTTTCTTTAAAATTTAAATATTTTATATGTTTTTTAATAAACCGAGTCATTAAAATCAAACCGCCCGAGTCATTGCCGAGTCCGAGTCCGAGTTGACCCTCAGCCGATTCCGAGTCCGAGTCCAAGTTTTAAAACATTGGTTATCATTGCTCTTATACTCATTTTTGTGACATGTATTAACATGTGGTGTCATGATCTGGCGGTCATAATTAAATGGACTTGGATGCATATTGTATTATGTATTGATGTCCCTACTTAGACTTGGAAGTTCCTGATCTATATTTATTGGTTTTACCCTCCCTAGGGAGCATAGAGGTAGTCATTTCCACCATTGTTTTGGCTTGCTAGTGTTGGCTTGATCATTCACTATCTCCACCCATCCATTACCTTCCAGTTTAGTTTTCAACCCTGTTGTCTGCCAATTGCACTCTAGTAGCCAAGTGGGAGAGGTGTGACCTTGGGTGCAAGCACAGAGCTAGGTACTGTCACCTACTCCTAGCTCCTCCATTTAGGCTAACTCCTAATGAAGCCAAGGGGGGTAGTCCCTAACAAAGAGTTTTCTAAGGCTCAATGTGGTTAAAGTGTTTTAATTGGTTGCAAATGCAGATGGGTGTTGTTTAGGAGTCATTGTGATTAGAGGTGTTTATTTATTATGATTATGACACATAAATCAAAAGCAATCCACGTTGCTAGCAAGAGATTTAAAATATAAGAATGATTCCAGACTTAATTAATTATGCATTTACAGCTAGAAATTAAAACAGGCCACAGACAATTGATCAAAATAAGATAATTATGCAGATTAAGAAAGGACCAGTGCCTTATGGAGTCAATAATACTGAAATGCGCAAAAAATTAAATAACAAGTCTAGAAATCAAACTAATGAATATTAGGTTGTGCGAGTGCTCTTGGTAGATTTTAAGAAATTTTAAGTGCTCTTGATTAGGGTGTCAACAAAGGTTTGTCAAAAGAGCCGAAAGAATATTCCAAGTTCACTCCGTTGAAGACATGTCGAGCCCGCCCAGTATCCCAGGCTGGTATCGCAGAGATTGACTAGCTAGCTGAGAAGCTTAGACAGCGGGGTTTCGGCGCCTCTACTGGGAAGTACTTTGGAAAATTCTCTACAACACCAGTGCGTTGGTTACGGGGTTTTTAATTTTATTAAGTTATTCTTGCAAGATTAGAGATCCAATGCCGTTTCTGGGTACTCCGATTTTGAGGTCGATCAAAGCATACTTCGGCAAGGAGAGAACGAAGTTAATTAATTAGGGGGGGTGTGTGTTGCAAATTTTATTAAATCAATCAATTAGGACTCTCCGACAGAGAGTGCTCTTGACCCCGTCTTATGACAGTGGTTCAAGAGACTTAGCTAATCTAGGATGCCTAATGCAAGGGTATGCAGTTCTAACTATGCTCTCCGATAGAGAGTGCTCTTGACTTGTGTTACTACAAGTTCAAGAGTCTTAATTAATTCGTTAAGCTTGAAAGAGAAATAGAAACATTAAAATCTAACTACCCAAGAGTCTCTTTCAGGATTTTTAGGGCCCTAATTGGGAAAGCAAGGGGGTAAGTATACAGAAAAGAAATCATGCAATGTTTAATTAAACAATCCAATCAATATTTTTCTTCATTTTCAAAACATAAACTAACTTAATTATGATTATGCAATTATCCTATCCTACTCTACCATTAGCAATTTATTAAACAAAAAGGAAAAAGCATGACAATGGGACGATACAGGCTTCCCCCAAATGGGGGAAGAGGGGTGTGGGAGCCGTAATCCCACTCGCTTTTTTATTAATTTTACAGTTTTTTTATGACTTTGCTTTTGCCTTTTTTTGAAAGAACAGGGAGAGAAAGGGATGGAAAGAAGAGAGAAGATTTGTCTTTTTTTTGTTCTTTGCTTCCTTGCTTGCCTTTAGCCTTTGGGCTTTTCTCGATTCTTCCTGCCAGTAAGAGCTTTAAACAATTCAAACGTTATATGTTAACCAAAAAATTAAGACATAAAACTACAACTAAACTCTCGAAGAGGGGTAAAAAACCAGCAGTGAAAGAGGAGGAAAGAGAGACGAGAAAGACCAAGAAAAAGGAGAGAGAAAAGGTAAAAAAGAGGGCTGTCCAAAGGCAAAAAGAGGGCTTAAAACAGTAAGAAAGAGGGCTGTCCTAAAGCGAGAAAGAGGTAAAAAGAGGGCTGAAAAACAGTAAAGAGAAGGGCAGCGAACTAAGTGAAGACAAAGGAAAAGAGGGCAGCGAAGAGGAAAGAGGAAAAGCAAGTCAAATAAGGCAATGAAAGGGAAGCCAAAGGATGGAAAGAGATAAGCCAGGGCTTGCTAAGTAACCGGTAACCAAAGTACAAACTTAAAGAAGATTTTATGAGATGGAACTTGAAGCAAACAACAACTCCTAAAGCCTCCTTCTTGGAAAAATCCTATTGTAGATCCTGCAGAGAAACCAGTGTTCAAAGAAAAACTTGTGATCTTGAAGATGAGCTCGATGCAACCCAGCTCACACCCTTCTCCAAGATGGTAGATCCTGTCCAAGATCAAAACACTTCACAAAACCCAGTGAGATCAATCAACTAGCATGCTAAAAAATATGAAGATTCATCAACATTAATATAATTGAATATGTCTTGCTCATGAAATCTTAAATAAAATAGCATAATCAACCAACTTATCAACTGTAAATGAAAGATTTTACGTTCTAAACAGTAGACTTCTAAAACTAATTGATTAGATCATATATGAGCATTTAAAATGAAATAGATGGATAGAAATCACCTCACAAAATTCAATCACCACAAGTACTGAGTGTTGATGAAATTGTCATTGATGCCAACATGTCTTGATGAAGCCCCAGCTAAAGCCCAGGTAGATGTTGAGAAGCCCATAATGCCTCCTGCTTGATGAGGATGCCCTTGGAACCTTGAAGAAGTGGTGAAGGCAATAAGGGTCATGTAGCATGATGATGTGGTAACATAATCATGCCACTGACTAGGCTTTCTAAGGCAAAAAGATAGCAGCAGATGGACAGATCTGGACTTGTCTGATATATGCCAAAATAAAGATGTTTGTCCTTGAATTCTGTAGCAGCTCCATAAAATTCGAATAAAGATGATGCCCTTGCACATGACATGTGCATGGTGGCTTAATGGAAACTTGTCATAAGCGCTGAAGGTTGTCAATAACATATGGTTCGATGTTATGAAAAAGTCCCTTAAGATGATTGACTTTAAAATAGTCAAAGAAGTCAGCCCAGTAAAAATAAATAAATAAATAAATAAATAAAATAAAATAAAAAAATTTTTGGGGTAAAGTGAATTAGAAAGGGTGACTTTATAGAAAGTTCTTTTTTCAGTAAAACAAGGAATTGTTTACAAAAATAAAAATAAAATATGAAAAAATATTCCTTAAAAGAAGGAAATGTACTTCCTTAAAAGAAGGAAATGTACTTTTTCTTTCTCATATAAATACATCTACATTTTTGATTGAGAACAGGGCTCTGAAGATATGACTGCAAGATTTGTATTATTTCTCTAGCGGCGGGAAATTTTTGGCAGCGTAGGAATATTTTTTTTGCATCCAACAAAGTGAAGAGAAGAAGCTGGCTGACTGTGGAAATATTTAGCCGTGGAGGAAGAGACAGTATACCAGATCTTTTAATTTTTGTTATCTCTGGATTTGGGTTCTATTTTTCTGTTGTGGTAGTATAGAGAGGCCTGCGTGCCCTTATGAATAATAATCTGTATCTGCATTTGATTATGTAATGCCAGTCACAGTATAGAGTGCGTTGTGGAGCCTGCGTTCCTATTCTCCACCTGTTTAATACAATGAGATCGGTAAGCTGGATATTCAATAGTAATATGATTCCTGTGACAAGCAGCGTGGGTTTTTCCTTTCTGGAGTATTGAAGAACTTGCCAAAGGCTTGTATATCTTCGCAGTCGGATCCAGCACAGTGCTTCTTTCCACAGTATCTATTGCCATATATCCAGACGCCCATATTCATCTTGAATTCGGCATAAGATACTCGGCAGATTTTTGGAGGTCCGATATGCTCATAGGAAGGTTGTATCTCTGTCAAAAAGGGGAATCGCTATACAGTTGACTGGGAAATCCGAATTCAGCTGTCAAGGGATAGATCGACTGCCATAGAGGGTTCTGGCAGAAGAAAAAGTGGATCTGCTTAATGATTATTGTTCCAGTTGACATCACATTTGTGGACTGAGCTCAGTTCAAATCAAGTGTTACAGCCGTGAAGGGGCTGAACTGTTGGAGTGGCGGAATTACTGGTGGATAGAGTGCGGTTCAGCAGTTACAGGTAGAAATTGGTGTCATCATCTTCAGGAAGCCCGTAACTCCAGATCAGAAGCACAGCCGTATTAGAGAGTTGGAGCACAGCCGTATTAGGCGTGATTCATATGCATATGATGTTGTGAGCCATGGAACAAAACGTTCATATTCAGCATTGGATGAAAACTCTCGATATGATGAGTCTGGAAGCAGAGAGCATGCACGGTCCCGTTATAATTATTCTGATCCAGTGGCGCACGCTATTCAAGTCAGCAAGCAGTTCCTAGTACATATGATCGCCTTGCTCCAGATCCTATCGGGACTAGCACTGGACTCTATTTCTTTATGTGTCCGAGCAGAAGTAATTACTATAATGCTGATCTGGGTGGAAGATCTTATTCATCCTTCCTTTATGGTGGCAGCCGTATGTTGGGAGGTGGTTCCTATTGCTAGAAATCTGGTGCGATCTGTGATCGGTGAGTCATCGCTATCGAGGGTTGTGGTATTGAATATTGGTGATTTGATCTTTAAATGCATGTGATGCTTTGAAAGTTAGAATTGTTTAAAAGAATTATTTTATACTGATGACGATGCATGAGCAGTAATACCCTGGCAAGTTTTGATAGTATGATAGACTTCTTGTTGACTGGAAAATGCAACATCGTATTGAGAAGACCTCTTGATGATCAGCATAACCAGCAAACGAGAAGCAGACTGCTGGTACTCAAGGTGTCTGTGGGGCAGTTTGGGGAAACAATGACATCGCATATCGGTGCCGAACTTGTGGTGGCCGTTGTGATTGTGGAGATGAAACAGCATGGAAATCAGAAGGTTTAAGCTCTAGGCATAGAGGCCCAGGGCAGGTGCAGCCCCTACCACCAAAATATGCAAAGTTTGCAGAGCCTGTATTGGGTGCCCTTCTAGTTGAATGGAAAGAGCGTCTACTAGCTGCAGAAAGAGTGGCAGAAAGCAAGCCAAAGAAATGGGATGCATAAAAAGTAGATGAAAAGGTTGCTTACAAGACGACTTCTGTAAGTGTGGAAATGCTGCTTAGTTTTTGTGAATGCAGTGAAAGTCTACTGAATTTTGTTGCAACATTGGTGTGTTCTTCCCAGTATGGCTTACTGGATGTTCTTCTAAGGTCCGAACAGTTTTTAAGTAGTGGCAGAACTTCACGAGTTGCTTTTCAAGTTATTGGGAGAGCCAAATTTTAAGTATGAATTTGCAAAGGCTTTTATTAGGCATTATCCGACGCTTACGTCTGCAGTCATAGGAGAGGGTGCTGATGGGAATAATGCCAGTGCAAAGTATAGTGATTATCCCATATTAAGCAATTTTTCTGTTCAGATTTTCACAGTGCCAACTCTAACTCCCAGACTTGTAACTGAATTCATGAGCAGCAGTAACGCAGTGAAGAAGATGAGCAGCTGAGGATAAATCAGCAGCAGTGAGGCAGTGAAGAGGATAAGCAGTCCTTGACAAACTGGCAGTATTGAAGAGCAGGTGTGTTGCAGCAGTGTTAATCTGCAGTATTGACCAGCAGCAGATTGAAGACGAGCAGCAGAGTTTTATGAGCAGCAATCAGGCAGTGCAGAGGATGAGCAGCAGAGTTTAATGAGCAGAGGTGAGCAGTGGTTCAGAAGAGTTGATGGGATGGGCAGAGAAGATGAGCAGCTTGGATATATCAGAGATTTCTCGTGAGACACAAGTATATTGTTTGTAAAAGCAATCTTGTCTTGCTTTTGAGGTTAGGATACCTCAGTCACTTCTTAGCAGGGTCTAAGAGAACCAGGCAGGGTCCTGGATTAAGAGCAGGAGCTCTTCACATCAGTAGGTGCTGATTTCACCTAACGGTTGTAGCCGGACATAATAATACAAAAGATTACAAAATTACATTGTGTTGTGTCTGTTATGTTTCTGATGATCTAAGTGCTTTTGATTTATGAATGATGATCTAGAAGATGTTTATGAATTGTTTATGATAGAGTAATGAATTGATGAATTGGTAGCTAACCCTGATAAACTGTGAAACGGTTAAAATTGGTTGCACACTGATTCACCCCCCCCCTCTCAGTGTCTACACTGAGTTGCATGGATCTCCAAAGTCTTGATTTTATTCCAAATATGAGCATAAGCAATTACAAATTCTTACATAGTAAGTTTACAATCAAAGATCTATCCCCATAGAGCTAAAGAAGCCTCTATTTATACAATGAGAGAAGAACAAAAACCCTAACCAGAAAACCAAACCTAACCGGCTCAGCACACCACTGAAAGCCTAGACCTGAAGAAGATGAGCTAAGAGTGAGGGTAGGCCTCCACCTAGGCAAGGCACCCCCACACCAACCCTAAACACTGAAAACCAAGCCCAGAATGATCCCACACGTGTGATGACGCCTGTGTGGAGAGAGAGAGGCATGAGCATGAGGAGAGGGCGTGGGCTAGGTAAGGAGGAGCCACACCTAGGTCTGGAGGAGCCACTGTCAATAGATCATAATGTAAACATCAGTCCTTGCCTCAATCAAATCATCAAACCAATGAGTGCTCTCCATCTCATCCAATTCGGGAGTTTAGTTAGAGATGACAAGACCGTTAACTGAATATATCTTTATTGCTCACTGAATGCTGACTGAAGTTGAGTTATGATAACTCCAATCATCATAAATGCCCATTGACATGTCACTCTGCATTTCATTTCACTGAATTTGGATTAATTTGGAGAGTTTTGGATTTTCTCCAAAATAATCAATTTTTTACCCAAAAATGAATTTTTTGAGAAAATGTGCATTATATGTCCGATTGATGATCTGAAAGTTGGATCTGACTGGCTGGCCGATCAAGAATGATTTTTGGCTTAAGGTTAGAGCCTTTAATCACTGAATTCGGGGTATGGATGACTAATTTATTACAAATTGAATTTTTCCATTTAATTTATGGAAAAATTTAATTAAAAACTTACGTAAATAATTAAAAAATAATTTTTTAACGCGTCTGGTAAAAAAAAAATTTAAAAATTTTTGATGGTCCTATTGACTTAGGACATGACCATGCTCTATTCTAATAATGCCTAGTAGGTTTATATACACTCAGTTGGGCTCTAATAACCCCCCAAGGCCCAGAATTCAAAATTGGGCATTCCAGTTTTGGAGGAAGCGGGAGAAAACCTTGTCAATTATACTCGGCTATGGGCAAAGCATAATTGTCGAGGGCAAAAAACTTCCTGGAATACCTTAGTTGAAATTCTACGTCTTAGGGGACCGAACCACTCAAAACACCCTACTAGCACATTTTATTACAAACCCCGCGGGGCCATGGTCAAAATTATTCAAATAAAAAACTGGCTAGACACAAAGGCGGATCATCTGATACACTAGAATCAAACACTTATCATGTTTGTCAACTGGCAGCTCCTCAGGTAATCCAAGTATGGTACAAATAAGTGGATAACAAACCCGACTTACTTCTTGACTTATGGCATGGAGGACCTTTTCCCCCACTAGAACCTTTGTTGGACAAGCTTCCCTATTTATATTGTGTCTCGGCTCTAAGTTGGTGACAAAACTTGCCTTTGGTGAGTTGGATTGTATGCCTAAATCATTCTGGTCGGTTGTCCCGATGTTTGGCACTGTGCAGAACTCCCCCTGGTCACTTGAGATGTTGTTGGCTAAAACTGAAAGCTCATGTACTACTAATTGGAAAGTGTTATGTATGCGCCCATGGAAGATGAAAATGCTAAAACTATGTTTCTTAACATATGTAAAGAGGGCAAGAGCAATAAAATGCTAAAATACCCCTTGAAGGGTATAAGAAAAGATCCAAAAAAGAAATGGTTAAAAATATGTTATATCCAAATATTGCTAACCTTATAAAATAAATGTGTCCCGGATGAAAGCTGCGATTAGTTGTGCTTTTAAGCACTGGTGAAGTCCTAAAGCGTCATATAGGCTAAAAAGGCCATGGAAATAAAATTGATGATCCTAATGAAATTGGATCAAGCTTGATGTAGTCATGATGCCTAAGTTGAATAAGCACTCTCTAAACAACTCAACCATTTGCGAGGCACTGCCATTCCTTGTGTTGTTGTCTGTCCGGCATTGGTTATAGTGAGTATTCCCCTTCCATATCCAAAGTGTCATGATGTCAAGTAGGAAGTCATCCTTAGCCTTAGCCTTGTCAATTTCATCCTTCGCCCTTCACTAGCAAATTGACTACAACTATGAAGTGAGTATAGTCCTGAAAGTCTAAGTTTGAGTAATAATAAATAAAGCCTTATATATGTATTGGTTGATGTACCGCCAGTGAAATGACTGCTACTTGTTGTGATTGTTGCTTGAATGAGTTGTAGAGCATGTCTTAGCCTTCTAACACTTGCAGTAGATGGATGATAGTCTGAGTTATTATTGGTGTCTGATCATTTACAGATGGTTATATTGTTTATTGGATATGGTTGATGATCAAATAGAGACCTGTGAGGGGTATGAGTATACACCTTAGATGGATTTCGACTCTCTGAGTCTAATGAGACAGTTTATTTCCAGTTTCGGGCACTTGCAGATATGATCAGGCTCATTCTGCCTCTCTAATGCAGTTTTTCTTCACAGGTTGATATGTCTGAGCAGGGAGATGTTTCAGTTGGATCTCCTAGAGCGTTGTATAGGCAGAGGGGGTGCAGCCACTTGTTTGTACTATAATACTCCTATCCCAGAGAGCCTAGTGGGCTCAATTTAACAATGCAGACACCCTAGGAGGCTGTTTTGGCAGGTTCACATTTCCCGAGGCAGATTAAAAATTGTTTAAATGGCTATTGAAGAAATCGATTTGGGCTACTGAGGCAAGGAAATGACATGGGATGAGTCATAATGATGAGAGTGATGTCCTCCACACCTTCTCCAGCAATTGCAGCACCTGATTGGGCCCACACCTATTTTTGGGCATTTTTATATTATTTTCTAGAGCTTTTGGGAGGCTCACTATTTCCTCAAAGAGGCACAAAGTCAAAGAATTAAAATATTATATTATTTTATTCTGCCATGGGGACACCCAGAGGGAGTTAGTCAAACACTCCTTGGACCCACCATGTGCTTCATTTATTTATTGTTGAGTGGGGTACCCTCTTTATGGGTGATTTAGTCCACTTTGGTACATTATGGTTATATTGATCCATGTATTGTATGTTGAGCTCATCTCAACCATTGATTAGAACATTTTATCTTTTAATCTTAGCCACTTGTTTGAAAGTGGTTAGGATTCGGTTATGATTGTGGTTCTCTCATTTCTATTTAAAGGAGAGAGCTTCTCATTTGTAAGGGGTCTTTGGCTCTTGGATTTGAATAATAATAATAAAAAAATTCTGTGGATATTTTCTGGATCTATTTTGCATCTGATGTTCTCAAATGGTGATTGGATAGTCTTCTGCTTCCTAACATTGTGGAAATTCATGTGAGATCTATATTTTTCTGCTATCATTGTCTTGTCTACAGGAGGGCGTTTTGGCTAGAGCGTTTTTGCAGGGGGACCTCAACTCGTTCAGTTATCTTCGTCTTGGATTAGGGGGTTTTCATTAGTTTCATTGTGATCTATGATTACTTCGTTTTACTTTCCTGTAGCAATTGGTTTCTTTATCTTGTCTTAGCAAATCTGATATTGTTGACGTTTGCTCATGCAGGGTAGGGGGCGCATTGGTGGCTTGGGGCTTACATCTGTCATAGAAATCATTTGGATCTTCCAGAATTGATCGGGATAGCAAGGATCATCACTATTAAGGCTTCTACAAGCATTTCCAGGTACGATCCAACAGGTAATTCTCTTCTCTTTTACAGATCTGAATCCATTGTACCTGTTTTCCTTCCATCTTTCTGAAAACCCTTAAAATACTAAAAAACCCTTAAAAAACACTAAACACTAAAATACTTAAAAACCCTTAAAAAACACTTTGCTCTATTTTCTCAATAGACCAGAAAAATAATGACATTTAGTGCATTCATGAGAAGAAAAAAAAAAGCTTTGTTCTCGAGCCTCCTTCTATCCATTGTATGATGCTCAATAAAGTCACTAAATATTTCATCAGTGCAATTAAGTGCAAAAACCACCTCTAGTGTATCGCATTACTAGCTTTGAACATGCCCAAAGTTTGAGTGTTGAGGCTACCAAGTGGTGAAGACATGACCAGAAAGGTTGAAAAAATGCTTAGAGTCAACTAGGAAGTCTCTGAAAAAACATGCTAGATGTATTTTGCGGGGTAACAAACTCCATAGATAAATGCACCCTAGAGAGGCGAGTTGAGTAGAGTTAGAGTCGAGCCAAAACTATGGAGAAAGTAGGTCAAAACTCAAAAACCTAATTTCTGTTGCAGCTATAGAATTAGGTCAAAATGAAAATTCTCATAATTTAATTATGTCTTCACCAAAAGATGCGCCCCCCTTAGAGCAAAATTCCCAAGGCTCTTTTTCTGCCAAAAGAATGAGTGAAGACCTTGAAAGATGAAACCCTAGTTCCAACAGGTTTCCGACAAAGTTCCGACAATGGCTTTTTCTAGCACTGCTCTAATACCATGTTATATTTTCTTAAAGATTATAGCAGTATATCTTAATTACATTTATCAATAGGATCACTAGAAGATAGACAAAGCACAGAACAATAACACGAGTATTTTTCACCTGGGAAACCCAAATGGGAGAAAACCCAGCAACCTTCATCTAGAGATAATAATTTTGAGATGAGAGAACAATGAAGAAAGAAAGAGAAAAATATGGAAATGCTTTCCAAAGATAGAAACCCTGAAAAACAGTCTTCCTCTGCAGTGTATGCGAACTTCTCTCTCTCCCAAAAAATTGTGCACTTCACTTGTGCTGTTGTGTTGCTGTTGTGTGAAATAATGAGGGGCGCCTCTTATTTATACTGTTTTCCCACCCAGAATTTAAATGGGGCTGACTTCACTTGGGGGAGCAATATAATTTTATATTTCATACTTTATATTTTATTATTTTATTGTTGGCTTTTCACCCCAAGGCTTACATTGTTTTTTCTAGGGTTTGTATGAATGATTACAACAAGTTCAACTCTCGAAGGAGGGCAATAAGAATAGCTTCTGAAGTTGCACAAACTCCAACAATGTAGGGGTGTGCTCTACTAGCCATCAAGGGTGCATCGTAGTACCAAGGACCCCATTATCATGACCATCAAAGTGTGTGAATTCAGGGACTTCTCCTATGGTACCATGACCTAATTAAAACACAAATGACCACAGAATGGGTCATTTGGACTCTTTGAAGTTCTACTTCTTCAACCCACCAAGGACACTTTCTAGGGTACTAGGGAATAGGTTGTGGACCTGGGGAACCATAGAAACAACTTAGGGAAGCTTAAACACAATAAAGGGTGTACAGGGCTTTTGCCATTGTCCCATGGGCTCCAAGGGCTTCAGACTTGAACTTGGACAATGTTAAAAGGTCTCCTTTGAGATTGATAAACACTTGACAAACTTCTAACCCTTAGGGGCTCTGTAGCCATCAAGGGTGCATCGTAGTACCAAGGACCCCATTATCATGACCATCAAAGTGTGTGAGTTCAGGGACTTCTCCTACGGTACCATGACCTAATTAAAACACAAATGACCACAGAATGGGTCATTTGGAACAACTGGGGAACCATAGAAACAACTTAGAGAAGCTTAAACACAATAAAGGGTGTACAGGGCTTTTGCCATTGTCCCATGGGCTCCAAGGGCTTCAGACTTGGGCTTGGACAATGTCAAAAGGTCTCCTTTGACATTGATAAACACTTGACAAACTTCTAACCCTTAGGGGCTCCTCAAGGGGCTCCGTAGCCATCAAGGGTGCATCGTAGTACCAAGGATCCCATTATCATGACCATCAAAGTGTGTGAGTTCAGGGACTTCTCCTACAGTTACCATGACCTAATTAAAACACAAATGACCACAGAATGGGTCATTTGGAACAACTGGGGAACCATAGAAACAACTTAGGGAAGCTTAAACACAATAAAGGGTGTACAGGGCTTTTGCCATTGTCCCATGGGCTCCAAGGGCTTCAGACTTGGGCTTGGACAATGTCAAAAGGTCTCCTTTGACATTGATAAACACTTGACAAACTTCTAACCCTTAGGGGCTCCTCAAGGGGCTCCGTAGCCATCAAGGGTGCATCGTAGTACCAAGGACCCCATTATCATGACCATCAAAGTGTGTGAGTTCAGGGACTTCTCCTACGGTACCATGACCTAATAAAAACACAAATGACCACAAAATGGGTCATTTGGACTCTTTGATGTTCTACTTCTTCAACCCAACATAGGTTGTGGACCTGGGGAACCATATAAACAACTTAGGGAAGCTTAAACACAATAAAGGGTGTACAGGGCTTTTACCATTGTCCCATGGGCTCCAAGGGCTTCAAACTTGGGCTTAGAGAATGTCAAAAGGTCTCCTTTGACATTGATAAACACTTGACAAACTTCTAACCCTTATTGGCTACTCAAGGGGCACCAAGACACATATGTTGGCATTAATGACAATTTAGTCAACAACATTCATATCATTGCCAAGAAAGAAACAATTTTATTCCTCACATGTGTCATGTTAAATGTGGGTGTTGTTTGAGAAGTCCAGTTCGACATCCTCCATTTACTTCACTAAAATACTATAAGACAATGATTATTTCATTGATCTAAGCAACTCCTACAACTATGCAAGGTCCTCCTCTTCTGCCAAATATATTCATTGATTAAATTTGTTTGTCTAAAGTTTAGCATAAAACAAATATTTATGAAAATACAACTCTAAACAAAGAACTTACATGATTGAAAATTGCTTAAAAATCTACAAGCAAAGTATAAAACAAATATTTATGAAAATACAACTCTAAACAAAGAACTTACATGATTGAAATTTGCTTAAAGCTCTACGAATTCTATTGCGAACAAACGCCATGTTTTGATTTGTGGGGTCCTCTACCCAGTTTTTACCAGCATCTTCACATATCTGAATTGAAAACACCAACAGCGAATCATTTGAAAACTCAAATCCATAAAATGAAAAATACAACAAATATCAGTAGATGTAAGAAATTACAAGGTCCAAGTTAATGAAAGAGTCATTGTTTGATAAATTTGTTAGCATCAAAGCAATAGAAGTATACATGACAATCTAATACAACCTATTATTGATTTGTCACAAAGTGTTTTACAATTGTGAATGGATTCTCATTTATTAAGATTAATTGCATGCAACTTCAAACTAAGAGAAACCAACAAAGAAAGCATTACAATTTTCCAAGAGAGAGGAGCAGCACTCATCCCTAGGCATCCTTTAGCAGCTGTACAGCAGCATTTATGACAGCCACACGTGTGGGATCAAATCCCTATACAACTGGCTCGAATCCCAAGAAATTGGCAGTGCATTAAATGCAGGCCGTACAGCATTAATTGCTGACAGAAAAGGGCTCAGAAATCAAGGCAGAAAAGTACAGTACCATACAGTTCATACAGCAGGCCGTAAAGCAGTTTTCTGACATGAACTTCAAGGTTGGCACAGATTTCGAGATAAATTCTGTTTCTGAGTTATTTTGCTGCTATTTCAGATTTGTGAAATTTTGCCTGTGAGGGTTTCAAGATAAATATCAGTTCATTGAAATTTCTGCTCTTCTTAATGAAAAATCTTCGTCTTAGGGTTTGCCCCAATGTTGGGGATTTGCCCGGTCTTTTGACCAAAAATTTATGTGTTTCATGTGTTTGATTGATACTTCAGTTTTCAAGAAGATCTTCGAGTGGTGGTTTTAATTTTAAAATTTATGAGTAAAATTTTAATTAAAACCCTAGATGTTCAAGTGTTTGACAGAATGTGTGAATGAGAAGTTTTCATATTAATGTCAATTTTTTCTTCATACACAAAATAAATAAATAAATGATCTAGCATAGATCCATGTTAATCCCAAATATTTTAAGGACCAAGAGATTTTCACCTAGGCATTTTTTACCCCTCATGGTGCTTAATAGAAAATCCCGGGTTAAGATGGATATATGCTACTTTATTGTAAAATGGTCATGCCCATTTTGTAAAAGCGTTATATTAATGCAAGGGTTTGCCAATTAAAAGTGACACATACATACATACATATATAGGAAGTAATCTACATATTGGTATGTAATATGGTGGCTTAAGCCTTAGAGACTTCAAATGCAAAAGAATCGAACCTGTGTAAACTTTCTTAATGCAGATTAGGACATCGTGGACTTATAGTTCTTGCATGGTATTTTACAATCTACAGAGAAGTAGAAAGCATTATTCAAATCATGCATGAATATTTAAACCCAATGATCCGATAACATTGCCTTTTGAGTAATAAAGAAGCCGGTTGAATCTAAATCTGAAAGACTGGTTCAGTAAGGATTCCAGTGCCATGGCATATTATTTTAGTATAATATACTTACAAACAAATGTAATATTCAACCAAGTTGAACTATATCATGCAATTAAAAACAAAACAAAAAAACATTCAGGTCAGTGATGTCGTATTCACTTTGTAAAGGTCGTCCTTGTTGAAACATAACAATGGCCGTACAAGAAGAATGCCATGATCAGCGCAGGTACCATTGTAATCAGAGAACACCTGACATACAAATGCCATGCCAGCAAGCCCAGCTGCACCACTCTGACGTGAAAGTCTCAGCACCAGCAACTCAGCCTATACAAGTCAGAAACATTCAATTAGTGAAAATGAAACTTCCAATCACAATAAAACAACTCGTTAAATTTTAGCCAAGCTAATTCTGTTCTATTAAGCGCAATGTGTTATTCACCAAGAAAAATAATTATTTTCAAGCGTTTTACAATAAATCTTGAACATAAAATTACAAATATGGCATATTGTCAAACAAGCTCCAGCTTCGAGTCATATATAATCACTGCTTAAGAAAAATGATAAAACCTTCTCCTTCCCTGCTCCTTTTTGCCTCCAACCCATCAAGCAAATAGTAGTAAGAGAAGATGATTAGGTTAATGTTCAGCAATTGGCAAAAAACGCAGGTCAATGAGAATGAAGAAAGAGGTACAATCATGATACCATTTGCAGGAGTATCTAAGGCCACTCCAAAAGCATAAAGTAAAACTAAACTAAACAGATACATGGAAAATATAAGAAAAAGAATGATCAAATAATGTTAGAAAAAATGAAAGAGGAACAGGAGCTAGATATTCATATAACAGTAAGGCATAGCTCAATATCATCATATATGGAAATATGAATAGAGAACAGAAAAGGAACAAAGGAGAACCTGGTTAAGATAACCCACAGTGGAAGCAACCACATGAGATAGGCATGTTCAAAGGAGGGATCAAATGGGACTGTTATCACATACATTGTAGCTGGGCTACCATGATGCAGTAGTTGGATATTTTCTCTCATTTTCCAGAGCCAGTTTTGTACATGAGTGCATATAGCATGGATTAATCATTTGCATGATCCACATCATGGAGACATTCAGAGCCTTATTCAGCAGGGCAGTCCTTTGCCATGACCGAGATTACCTAGTCCATTGAAATGACCTTGGTAGAGTCGTAGTCCATTTGAGCAGGGTAGCAGAGATGGTGCATTCTTGACAGGCAGAGTGGCATTCAAACAGATATATATATATTCCTTGGTAGAGTCATAGTCCATTTGAGCAGGGTAGCAGAGATGGTGCATTCTTGATAGGCAGAGTGGCATTCAAACATATATATATATGTGTGTGTGTGTGGGTGGTGAGATCAGGTATATTGCTTTTTGGTTTTAGTTTGCACTCTAATGTATATTAATATCTTGATTTGATGTGCTATGATGATTATGTTGACATATGCTCATTTGACTAGTATTGTGATGCCTAACTTATGTTATGAATGGTTGAAAGTCTAATATGTAAGGCCAATGTCTATGCCATGCTTTATACAAACTTACCTTCTCTTGCTATGCTGGCACCACCTTATCACTTTTTCTCATACATCCAGTCTTCATCCATATTCATCTTCCCCTTTGATTTATGACTTTGACCTGTGAGATTGATGAGCTTTTCCCCACTTTGACTTATGTGCATGATAGACCCCATGTTTGCATTGTGTCTTGGCTCTGGAGTATGTGGCTCAATTCCTTGCCTTCTGCTTGTATGATGCTTTGTGGAAGGGATGTGCGCCCTGTGTCACCGGATGGTTTTCCTTTAGTACTCCTTGAAATGTGTTAAATGCATCGGTGTGCATAAATGCTACATCTAAATGATGCAAGGCCAGCTGCGATTAGTAGTGTTCCTCAACACTAAGGCCTAAATGAAATAAATGCTATAAAACTAGTCAATGGCCATGGGATGAGCACTCAACTTCGTATTATGTACGGCCATTTTCCCCTACAGGGCAACAGCGTCGCAAACCCATCGAGCCTATGGGCGCTCATTGGCAATAGGGCTAGGCTGAGTCACTATCTGGAGCCCAGAAGACTATCCAAGGCACCTTCCCTTGGAGGTTGGCTAGTATCGTATGAAATGTTAAATGCTTTAAAGTTAAATGCTTATGAAATGATAAATGGATACTTTTTAGAGTCTAATGGTAACAAGCCCAAGTACTCTACCCACATGTGAGACACCACCATCCCCTAGTGTTCTCTGTCATGCATATTGTCACTATCGTTGTGTGTATTCACTATCACTCGGAAAGATCACATGGTCAAAGTCAAACAAGTCATAACCCTTCACCTTAAGCCTTGTTTATCCACCCTCACTCAGTACCAGTGGATAAGTTAAACTTTGTAAGCATGGCATATACAGGGGGCTTCATAGATTATTTTAAGGCTATTCAATGACAGGTATATTTTGCTTATTTATTATTATTCGGTCATCATGATTATAATCAGTATGTTTGTAGTTGGGTGTTAATATACACCATGGAGAATCTTTTACCTTGAATGCATGCAGGCTTATCCAAATCATTATCTCACTTTCAGATTGAGTATTTTGACCAAATCAACCCAGTTGACCAAGTCAAACACGTTTCTCGAGGCAATGACTACAGATTGGTTATTTATGTTCCAGACATGCCCAACATACATACTGCAGTCTTCGTTTACAGCAGATGGCCATAGTCTTTGAGTTACAGTGATTATTATCACTTTTATTATTCTGGTCATTATATTTTGATGAGATGATGTTCTTGGTTCTCCTAGGGCACTATTAAGGACTAGGGAGTATGTGTAGTCACCATAACCATTCTCCTATGTCTCTAGATCCATTTTTTCACTCAGATTGTCACATGATGCAAATAGCAAAGAGTTAATGGCATTTCTATAGCTCCAGGATGATGTACTAGTCTAAAATTCATAGAAAATGGACTATGAAATCACTAAAGGAAATCGATTTCGCTAGATTGATCAGGGAGATGGCAAAGGGACTTCACCATGAGATTGATATTGGATCTAGATACACTTGGCATGCTTCATCACCCATCTCCATCAATTTATCTCCTCCAGCGTGGCTTCTAGAGAGGACGTGGTTACATGTGGCATGGTTCATGTGTCATATCACATCATTATACCTTGATGACATATCTTATCTGTTGGTGTATAGACTCTAGAGGGTGCCTAGGGTGATTTAGGCCCCTAGAGCGCCCCCCTTTTATCTTGTACCATGTTGCATTATTATATTTCGCCTCCCTAAGGCGTCTTGGTTGATCAATTTGCCCCGCAGTACCGTAAGCACCCTCCACACTAAAGGTGACGTTTTTGTAGGAGGAGAGGTCAGATACCCTCGAAACTTTGCAGAGCTGATGGTCTTCCCCTTCTAAAGAGAATGACCAAAGCATGCAGAAGATTTGACCTCTCTAAGTGCCCTAACGAATTGAATTGGCAGTTTGGTGCTCACGCCCTCAAATCCCTCTGATCTGCTGATAGCTCCTCAGAATGAACAAACGAACAACTGGGAACCACACAATGCAATGGAATGACCCTGCTGAAGAAGAAGAAGCTGACATGCGGAAGATAAACTAAAAATCAGAGACCCAATGAATACTTTGGGGTATCCAGCTAAAGTCCCAGCTACAAAACCTGAACCTGCAAATCAGTAATCCTTCTGAGTATGCTGGATCCTGAACACTGATGTATACAGTGAATGTCGTTGATAAACCTGGATGGTCTATCCCAAAGAGACTAGGGCAGAGATCTCACTACCGAACCCTCGCTAGCTGAAGACACTGTCTTCAACCCCAACTGTCGCGGCTGCACACGGTGTTGCTGCTCAAAGCTCCAAATCAATCAACAATAATCATAGATGTCTTCTTTAGTCCAATAGCCCCTCTTAAATAGATGATCATGTGCTTTTAGAGTTTGCATGTCACTTTTAGGGTGTTCACTTCACTTTTGCATGCATGCAATTCTAATTTCATGTTGACTTTAATACTGAAGAAATAAGGCCTGCATGCTCCGCATATCTTATGATAATAACTCTGATGACCCTCATTACTATACTGATGAATGAATAATTGTCCTAATATGCTCCCGATATTAAAGGTCCTCGGTCAATTCCCAATTTCTCAAAAACGGAACATTACAGTCCTCCCTCGCCAAAGATTGCTTGTCCTCAAGTAATGCCAACACAACTCCACAATCAATCAAACTGAACCAACTGAATCCGGGGATGATCCCAGGCTCCCAAATTATCCTAGGAGATCTGTAGCACCCTCTGCTCCAAGCACTACACTGCACAGTACCATCACAAGATATCCCATAGAATCCTCCTATAAGTAGAGTAACTAACCATGGTGTAAACAAGGCACCATCACAAGAGACCTCCTGAAAGCATCCTCTAGCAATCACTAGATTGCCAGTCACTGTAATCCCAAGGTCCCAAATCAATCTGAGAATTGCAGAGGTCAAAATGCATCCCCCGCTACCCTGCATAGTATCGAAACAAGGAGCATCCTGTAGACTCCCAAGTAACCCCATCAGTAAGCATTGTATTCATCCCTCATAAGGTCTCCCACCTGGATCCCAATGCAAACTTGTGCATCTTTCATCCCAAATATCCCAAGGCTCTTGTGGGACTACACCCCTGGCTAGGAAATTAGGAATGTCTTCCCAAGAATCGCCCACTCAATAGCACACCAACCCTTAATCTCGTCCAACCCCCCAAAAGGACCTTGTCCATAAACACCATCACAAGGAATAATCCTACCAAGCTGACATTCTGCCCTTCTGATTTCAACTGGAATGCTCATATACTGCTGCCCAATTTCTCGATCTTGGCCAACCTGTAAAAACCATCTGCGATTATGCAAATGTGGACTCAAGCTACCGCAAGCCTTGTCTATGTACTCTTGAAGAAGACTGTTTTGAAATGCAATAGTATGTTTCTTCTGCTGCCCCATCAAGTAATCCAACTGCTCTTCAATACTAGAAAGCCTGACCACTGACTCGACACATACAACTCGAAGAGCTGTAAGCTCAATATCTCATTGTAATATGGTGTTTCAAAGTATCTTGGTCCTTTCTTTCATTGCTAGAATGTTTTCTTTAACACGTTCAATCTTCTTTCAGTGATTATCATCTGGAAGCTCTATCTCATGACTGTATAACTCCCTAACCTCCATGTGTGACTGCTCACTGTCTCGACTACTGTGCTCATTGCCTTGTACCTCGTGTATTTCACCTGTCATAACTATCTGGGCCCTTGCTGTAGGTGACGAAGAGTGTACCAACTCCAACTCATCACACGGCTTGTCCACAATCCGACTAGCGAATGTGCTTGTGTCACTAGACTCAAAAGATGGCTCTAATGCTATCTCCTCATGCACATCCTCATCATGTATTGCTATCCTCTGAAACTCTGAAATAAATGCATCTGCACTACCTGTCTGCTTGAGTTGTGCCAGCTCTCTAAAGTGTACCTCAAGGTCCTTCCAATCAAACCGCTCAATGAGCCTCTGTATAAAATCTGGGTACGATGTGATGGTATTGTGACCCGGTGTCACTAACTCGTGGTACCACCACTCATGGGCTTTTCTATCCAAATGCAAAGTAGCCAATTTAATGGCATCTGTCTCAATCATGGGGTTGAGCTGGAAGTATGTATCGAATTTCTACCCAATTCTGGGCTGGGCCACCACGGGTACCCTCAAAGGTAGGGATAGTCAGTTTCCCTACGGTGCGCTGTAACTCATAGTTCTGGATGAATGGCCTATTGTAAGCTTTGGGTTTGTTATTACTTTTAAAGTGGCAGAAGTCAGTGAAGGTCATGGTTGAATGGAAGTCATCTCCTAAAGCTCTATAATCTCTCAAATAGGCACTCATGGATTCTTCTAGTTCTACTTGTGCTAGAGGCACTGCAGCTGGACTAACTAAGAATTGAGGCATGGTAGGTCGGGAAGGCTTGTTGTATATATGGGGATGGCTCTACATGTTGGTATGTAAGTGCTCCCCACTACTACTAGTGGATACCCTATCACTATTGGGAAACAAGGGACTGTGTGGGGTGGACCCAATTTTCTCTGTCATTTTCCTGAAGGTACTCATCATTTCTTTTTGCCCAGTAGTGAGTTCTTTAATGGCTTATATGAGACTATTGAAAGTTGTTTTATCATCCTCGGCCATTGTTTCTTTGCCCTTTCCAAACTGATACTCTTTGTCCCCCAATTCTATATCCTCTAACTCCTTTTCTCCTCTATTATTGTCTCTAACCCTTTGTCTCTGGTAAGTAATGTTGTATGGATCTTCCGAATACATTTATAATTTTTGCATGCCCATAGCTGGCAAGGAACATGCTCTGATACCACTGTAATATTCCAAATACTGATATTCTCTAATGTTCTCTTGTAGTGCTGACTCACACACTCAATCTTATACAAAAATGCGAAATAGTTGTGCATGCAAACTTGCTATGCAAAAATGCCCTAAAATGTAGTTGAATTAGGGTTAGGGTTTTGCAGAGAGAAATTAACACTTACCACTAATATCCCAGCTGATAATGACTCCAAAGATAGTTGCATGCATAAAGATCCGAATAGGTGGGCTGGTAGTGCTACTTTCCTCCGGTGTTACCGCCCCGCAGTACCGTAAGCACCCTCCAGACTGAAGGTGACGTTTTTGTAGGAGGAGAGGTCAGATACCCTCGAAACTTTGCAAAGCTGATGGTCTTCCCCTCCTAAAGAGAATGACCGGAGCATGCGGAAGATTTGACCTCTCTAAGTGCCCTAGCAAATTGAACTGGCAGTTTGGTGCTCACGCCCTCAAATCCCTCTGATTTGTTGATAGCTCCTCAGAATGAGCAAACGGAGAACTGGGAACCACACAATGCAATGGAATGACCCTGCTGAAGAAGAAGAAGCTAACATGCGGAAGATAAACTAGAAATCAGAGACCCAGTGAATACTTTGGGGTATCCAGCTAAATTCCCAGCTGCAAAACATAAACCTGCAAATCGGTAATCCTTCTGAGTGTGCTCGATCCTGAACACTGATGTATACGGCGAATGCCGTTAATAAACCTGGATGGTCTATCCCGAAGAGACTAGGGAAGATATCTCACTGCCAAACCCTCGCTAGCTGAAGACACCGTCTTCAACCCCAACTATCGCGGCTGCACATGGTGCTGCTGCTCAAAGCTCCAAATCAATCAACAATAATCATAGATGTCTTCTTTAGTCCAATAACCCCTCTTAAATAGATGATCATGTGATTTTAGGGTTTGCATGTTACTTTTAGGGTTTTCACTTCACTTTTGCATGCATGCAATTCTAATTTCATGTTGACTTTAATACTGAAGAAATAAGACCTACATGCTTTATGATAATAACTCTGATGACCCTCTTTATTATACTGATGACTAACTGATGACTGAATAATTGTCCTAATATGCTCCTGGTATCAAAGGTCCTCGGTCAATTCCCTATTTCTCAAAAACAGAACATTACAAGCATCCACCTTTGACAATCATTCTATTGCCGCCTAATTCGCACCTCGGGTCAGGTGGCAGAAATCTTCAAGCCACTAGGTGCAACCTTGGGGGCAAGCTAGAGCCAAGTGATGTCACCAAATACTCAGCTCCTCCGTCTAGGCCAACTCTTAGCAAAGCCAACGGGGGTGGTCCCTATAAAAATAAAATCTAAGGTCTCTAATCTAAGAAAGAAAAGAAAATTTGATCTAGGAGTTAATGTGAAATGAATTTAACATTTGACAACAAACCACTGCAAATGAATTATAACAACATCTTTGAATAAAGACATTATTCACGACGTTTGTATAATTGATTTAAACATGAAGAATAACATAGATCAGTGTCAATGAATATGGAGTGCTTGTGATATGGAGTAATGTTGTGTCGTGTAAATATTGCAGTTGTCTCGTTGGTCAATTTTAAATTATTAATGAGTGATTAAGGGAGTGGGTAAATTTTTTGGTTTGGCCCAATAAGACAAGCTCTCTTGAAATGACCGCTAAAGTGACTTTACCAATTGTTCAATGGGGTGAGGCATAACCTGCTTAAAGTAGCCCCCTGACTCTGTGGTAGTCACCCTTTGCGACCTCCTGAATTCTCAAGAACAAGCTTATGTGGATTTTCCTTTTACTCTAGTCACTCGTATCCCTTTCTGGTACAACCAACTGATCAAACGAGTTGCAACGGTGTAGAGCATACGGGGAAGGAGTCTTGGTTGTTTTTATTAAAATTAAAAGTGGCGTTTATTAGCAAACTACTCACGGGTGAGAAACTCTTTCCTCCTTACAAGATAATCAGGAGAGCACAGCCGGGTAAATTTTAAAAAGCTAAAAAGAAATAATAAAAGGAAAATGTTTTTTAATTACCTACCACGAATCTCTTTCCCCTTTCAGGTAACTCGAGAATGCGCGAGGTTAGTATTTCTTCTACTTGAAAGAAATAAAGCAAAATGACATCAACTAAATAAGAAAGTAAAACTAAGCTAAAGAGAAATCAAACCAAAAAGGAGACAACAGGAATCCCCAAATGGGGACAGGGTGTGGGCATTTTGGCAGCCCACTCGCTCTCTTTATTACAATGGGTACAAATGCAAAATAAATCATTTTTGGGACAACCGTGATCTTTATGATTTAGATCAACGGATTTACAAGTTTTTCTCTGAAAAAGTGAAAGGAGAGAAAGGGGATGAAACCGTAGGGAAGGTAGGGAGTCTTAAGTTTGCTTGAATCTTCAATTTTCAAGCAGCACCTCTCTCTACCTGTGCATCAAATGATAAAAAACAGCCAACAAAGTTTATTAGAATATAGTCCCAAACACTTTAGGAGTGTTTGGGAAAATACTACAAAAAGTTGCGACAAAATTCTAAGTTAAATGTTAAATAGAAATGCAAAACTTAACGAAGTAAGACAAGCTAGAAAGCTTGCCTTCTAAGGATCTTTGCTTACTTCTTTAAGAGAAGGAAAGCAAAAGAGAAAGCACTAAATGCTAGATTAGAAATTGAAAGCACAAGTTCTTCTTAAAGCCTTTTAAGAATTTTTAAGTTTAAGCTTTGCAAAAAGAAGATATGACAAATCTGAATTCTTAGATGAACTTTGATAAGAAACTGGATCTAGATACTTACATCTACTTATCAATTTTACTTTGAAAGATAGATCCAAAGGAAAGCAACCGAGACAAATGAGGAAACATCTTTGGGATCTAGAAGCAATAATAACCAATGGTTAGAAAGAAAAGATAAGGGTAATGGAGTCATCCTATTGGTGAAACCGGAGGGATGAAGTTCCTTTTCAACAATGCATGAGGAAGGTGAGAGCAAACAAGCTCACAAAGATCCTCCTGACTTGGTCACCTAAAACAATTCACAAACGCTTGCAAGAGGGAATCAAACACACCAATGTTAACCAAATAAGAAATTTAAAATTGCATACATTCAAGCAAGAATTGATAACATTTCACGGATCTCTTGTAAGACTAACAATAAGAAGCAAATTACTCAAATATAACTTCTTATTCTACTAGAATAAAAACTCCCTTCAAAGACTAGTACCATTCCAAACTACAAACAATGGAAAAGTGCCTTCATTATATAGAAAGACCAATCAAAGGTGGGCACAAGGGCCACTGAAGCTGACTGGGGGGGATTTGAGTTTGAGAGGGAGTTAATCCCTTGATTCGGACAAGTTACAAGAAGTTACACTCAAGAAAAATGCACCACCTCTCAAGAGGTAGGCACAACACCTCTTTGGGTTCTCCAAAACATGTCGGATGAATGCCACATGAGCAGTTGTTCCGTCTTCTAAGGAGAAAAACATCCCCTTAATCTGGCAAACTCATACTAATTAGATTTGATGTCAAATGTCGATTAGAATCCTTATTTAACTCTTATTTGATGTTTAGTTAACTTCCTTGAACTCCGAACATGTCTCCGACATGTTTCGACTGATTAAGGAATTTGTCTTTTTCCTTTATTTTCCAATTTTTTGATCTTTTTCTTCATTTTCGAGTAATATTCAATTTTGGAGATAAATACTTACACAAAAACTTAAAAAAGTGGGTGCTCTGAGTATCAAAACAAGCACCTCCATGGAAAATTCAGACCGTATACCACACTTTTATTACATTTTTTTATTTTCCCAATTAAACTATTAAAAAATAACCTAAGTTTACGGGAAAAATTGTTTTTCACAAAACTTTGAAAAAAAACTAGGGAGACCTACCACATGTCCATATGACTCAATAATAATTTCTAGCACGTTCATATACATTGACACGCGAACTTTAATAACCTCCCAGGGTTTAACCACCAAGACAACCATTCCATCTTTGGAGGAGCAAGTGAAAAACTTGAAAAATATAAGTCTTTTATTCAACAACATATAATAAACAAGGAAAAAACACCTTGGGAATACTCGGGTTGATGTGTAAGTCCTAGGAAGCCAAGTTCTTTACAAAAAACCCATGCTAGCACATTTTTTACAATCTCCCCGCAGAGTATGAACATGTGGTAAAAGAGTGAAAAAAGGGCCTTGGAAAACCTGAATGGACTTCTGAACTCTGAATTTGAACAAGTACTTGTTCATTTTTGGTGGCTCACTTGAAAGTCCAACTGAGTGCAACTTAGGTGGTAACACATTGCATCAGCATTACTAAAGGTGGCAATAATTTCAAGTATAAAATGGAAATTCCCATGCCTAACCAGAACTTAAGAAATCACCCATTAGCCCAACTACTGGAACTTTCAATCATAGATGAAAAATCATTAAAAAACTAGAAAATTGTGATGCCAAAATCCAAACCTTCTACGAAAATTTCTGCTAAAAATTCAAGTTGTTTAGCAAAAATTGGGAAATCGCTATTTTTCCGAAAAAACTGGATTTTTCTTGGAAAAAAATTCTAGGGCCTGAAAAAAGGGCCAATACAAACCTGGAGTTTGATTTTTGGGGTCATTTATCTAACTTTTATTTTGTTGGAACATGGAAGCCGCAACTAAGAATATTAGTTATATAAATGCATCATTGACATTGAAGTTGATCTAATCAGAGATGCTTATATAGCTTAGTAGCAATATCCATATGAAAGAAAAATTGATGGAAAGAAATAAAATTCAAAATCAATATTACAAACTAGCCACCATATAAAGTCGCAAGCTCATAGATTATGTTTGTCACCGCCTAATTCACACCTCGAGTCACGTTGCAGAAATCTTCAAGCCACTGGGTGCAACCTTGGGGGCAAGCCAGAGTCAAGTACTGTCACTTGATCTTGACTCCTCCATCTAGGCCAACTTCTAGCGAAGCCAAGGCAGGTGGTTAAAAGAAACTAAAGTTGTTAATCTACAAAAGAGAAAACAACTATTCTAGGAGTTTATTAATTTTAAGCACAATAGCAATACAAAATAGTGTACTTCAACAACATATAACATAAATGATCATCTTTTTGCATAAAACGGAAACTTGGAGCAAAATAATAAGCAAACATAGACCAATGCCCAAATTGAATATGATGTTGCAATGTGTATGGTGATGTTGTGACGGGAAAGTATTGCAATTGTCTTGTTCGTAAGTTTTGGTTATTATTAATGAGTGGATTAAGGAGTGGGTTTGTTCTTGGTTTGGCCCACTAAGACTCACCTTCTTGAACTAAGTGCGAGAGCAGCTTTACCAAGTGTCCTACTTGGGCAAGCCCTTTCAACAGCATTGTACTTCGGGAATGCGCGGGGGTTCGTTACCTTTGCAAAATAAAAGCAAAGAAACAAAATGTGGTAAGTGTGTGCAGAAAAGTGCTAAAGCAAAAATTGTTAATTTGTGGTCTTGAGTGAGTTTGTGGTCCAATCTTGGATTGGAGCCAACAAACGGTTACTTTTAAAGTTTATTAATTAATCGTTTAACAAAGAAAGCAAATGCATCAAACCAAGAAATTCACACCACGAAAGAAGATGAGACAGATCCCCCTTAGGGAATGGGATGTGGGCATTGAGCAATCCACTTGCCTTTCTCTATTATAGATGATTACAAACGTTTTTGGGAATGTCATTGGTCCTTTATAAAGAGGATCCAATAGGCTTACAATGTTTCTTTTTGGGGAAATTTTTGGTTGAAAGAAGAATGGAGGTGACTTTGAAGATTTGGATGGTCCAAATCTACCTGAAAATCGCTAGCACTTCTGCTTACGTGCCACAAAAAATATAAAACTCAGCAAGCAAACTTTTTCAAAAGATCCCCAAAGACACTATAGAAGTAACTTTGGACAACACCAATAAATCTAGAAAATTTCTAAGTTAGACTATGATAAAAATTTCACAAATTAACCACAGGAAACAAGCTAGAAAGCAAGTTCCTATGGGATCTTTGCTTGCCTCTTGAACATGGAAAGCGACTCAAAAGCACTACTTGCTAGATATGAATTTAAACCTAAGTTGCCAAGAAACTTGGGTACGGGGACAGGGACGGGGATAGGGATGGGGATGGGACGCCACTTTTTGAAACAGGGGACTTGTGTATGTCGGGGTACTATATATATATATATATGAAATAAAAAATTAAATCATTTTCGCTAGTATTCAATTTCAGTAAGTAACATGCACATTGCTTCAAAGTTCATAAATCATTGATATAAAGTGGAAATTACACATGAACCTTAAGTATAAACATGATATCGGATAATCATAAGACATAAACCAAGTGGAAATTCAAGTTATTGTTTGCATATTCATATCAATCATGATTCATCATTCATGATATATGTCCAATCACAATGTCATACACCAACAGGCAACAAGTCTACATCCAAAATTCAAAATGCAAAAAACATTGAACAATGAACAATGAACAATGGATAACTTAACCACACAAACTGCAGCCTGTTTGAGCTTAGACTCTCGAACATGCTGCATTATAAAGTCACCAGTTTTGAATACAAGATGTAAAAAAAGGATTATTGTTTCTAAATTAAGCTTTTTAGATTTAAACTGCCAGACTAGCTCATGTCTTTCACATTTTAACTGTTTCTTTTGGTTGAAGGTGATTTGTCATTGTCATTTAATTGTATATGTGTATGTTTGTATTATGTAATACCCTGACGTGTTGGGATATCCTGTATTGTGAACATCTGAAAGTCGTTGTCTGGTACCAATCATTAGTGATTGAACTTTGATATCAATTTATAAGTAAAGGATTAAAAGTAAATGTGCAAACAATTAGAGACATATGCTCTCTAACTATTTTCTAAAAGATATTTCATGGAATTTGTTATCACATTCTATTTTTCAGATACAATACATTTTTCAGCCAGATCTCTTACAGATGAGATGCTGAGATGAGGAGTTTTGACGAATCATTATTTTATTTGTGGACTATTGTACTCTCCCATGTCAGGACTGAGTCTCAGGACACTCAGATTTGAGGATCGATGTAGCCATTTAGTCATTACAAAGCAGTGATTGATGCCCAGTTTTATATGAGCACTTTCTCATTGGACAGATGATGGTTCAGATAGATTATATGCATGAGTATCACTCATCTTGTATTATATTGTGTTATGGTTATCATTGCTCTTATATTCATCTTTGTGACATGTATTAACATGTAGTGTCATGATCTGGAGGTCATAATTATATGGACTTGGATGTATTTGTATTATGTATTGATGTCCCTACTTAGACTTGAAAGTTCCTGATCTATACTCATTGGTCTTACCCTCCTTAGGGAGAATAGAGGTAGTCATTCCCACCATTGTTTTGGCTTGCTAGTGTTGGCTTCATCTTTGACTGTCTCCACCCATCCATTACCTTTCAGTTTTGTTTTTTAACCCGACTTACTACTTGACTTGTGGCATGGAGGACCATTCCCCGCTAGAACCTTTGTTGGACAAACCTCCCTGTTTATATTGTGTCTCGGCTCTAAGTTGGTGACAGAACTTGCCTTTGGTGAGTTGGATTGTATGCCTAACTCATTCTGGTCGGTTGTCCCGATGATTGGCACTGTGCAGAACTCCCCCTGGTCACTTGAGATGTTGTTGGCTAAAACTGAAAGCTCATGTACTACCTGTATTTGGAATGTTTATATGTGCCCATGGAAAATGAAAATGCTAAAACTGTGTTTCTTAACATATGTAAAAAAAGGGCAAGAGCAATGAAATGCTAAAATACCCCTTGAAGGGTATAAGAAAAGGTCCAAAAAAGCAATGGTTAAATATATCCTATATCCAAGTATTGCTGACCTTATAAATTTGAATATGTCCTAGATGAAAGTTGTGGTTAGATGTGCTTTTAAGCACTGGTGAAGTCCCCAAAAGGACATGTAGGCCAAAAAGGCCATGGAAATAAAATTGATGGTCCTAATGAACCTGGATCAAACTTGATGTAGAAATGATGCCTAAGTTGAATAAGCACTCTCTAAACTACTCAACCATTTGTGAGACACTGCCATTCCCTGTGTTGTTGTTTGTCCGACATTGGTTATAGTGAGTATTTCTCTGCCATATCCAAAGTGTCATGATGTTAAGTAGGAATTCATCCTTTGCCCTAGCCTTGTTAGTTTCAGCCTTCACCCTTCGCTAGCAAATTGACTACAACTATGAAGTGAGTATAGTCCTGAAAGTCTGGTCTGAGTAATAATAAATAAAACCCTATATATGTATTTGGTTGACCAGTGAAATCACTGCAACTTGTTGTGATTGTTGCTTAATTGATTTGTTGAGCATGTCTTAGCCTTATAACACTTGCAGTAGATGGATGTCTGAGTTATATTATTGATATCTGGTCATTTACAAATGGTTATATTGTCTATTGGATATGGTTGATGATCAGGTAGAGACCTGAGAGGGTTATGAGTATACACCCTAAATGGATTTGGACTCTCTGAGTCTAATGAGATAGTTTGTTTTCAGTTTCGGGCACTTGCAGAGATAGTCAGGCTCATTTTATTCTCTGGATGCAGTTTTGCTTCACAGGATGATGCGTCTGAGCAAGGAGATGTTTTCATTGGATCTCCTAGGGCGTTGTATGGGGCATAGGGGGTGCAGCCACTTGATTTTATACACCCTAGATGGATTTGGACACTCTGAGTCTAATGAGATAGTTTGTTTTCAGTTCTGGGCACTTGCAAAGATAGTCAGGCTCATTTTACTCTCTGGATGCAGTTTTGCTTCACAGGATGATGTGTCTGAGCAGGGAGATGTTTTTATTGGATCTCTAGGGCGTTGTATGGGGCATAGGCGGTGCACCCACTTGATTGTACCATAGTACCCCCATCCCAAAGAACCTGGAGGGTTCAGTTTGACTACACAGGCACCCCAGGAGGCTGTTTTGGCAGGTTCACGTTTCCCGAGGCAAATTAAAAAAATGATTAAATGGCTATTGAAGAAATCGATTTGGGCTATTGAGGCAAGGGAATGACATGGGATGAGTCATGATGATGAGAGCAGTGTTACCAACATCGATCGATTTATCGCCGATGTCCGATAAATCGCGATTTTTTCGCCCAACAGAAATTTAACCAAAAAATCGCCCCCGATTTTTTTCCGAAATATCGCCGCTTTTTTCCCGAGAAATCGCGAGTCAATAGAAAAAATCGACCATGCGAACAGAGCCAAAAAAAGACGCCTTTAAGTTGGTTTTTTTTCATTGTTTTGCTCATTTTGACTCTAACAGTCCATTGGGAGGTGAGCTAAGGTCTAAGAAGGCAAGTGAAAAGAGTTTCAAGAGACCAACAACGAATTTAGGCAACATTTTCTTCGCCATCAAGCATCAAATTGAAGCAGTGTTACCAACATCGGCCGATTTATCGCCAATGTCTTATAAATCATGATTTTTTCGCCCAACCGAAATTTAACCAAAAAATCGCCGAAAAAATCGCCCCCGATTTTTTCCAAAATATCGCCACTTTTTTCCCGAGAAATCACGAGTCAATGGAAAAAATCGGCCGCACAGACAGAGCCGGAAAAAGACGCCTTTAAGTTGGTTTTTTTTCATTTTTTTTGCTCATTTTGACTCTAACAGTCCACCGAGAGGTGAGCTAAGGCTCTGAGAGGGCAAGTGAAGAGAGTTTCAAGAGACCAACAACGAATTTAGGCAACATTTTCTTCACCATCAAGCATCAAATTGAAGATTGGATCTTGCCATTTGGGGTTTTTTTCCCACAATTATCACAGCTTAAGGTAAGTAAAAAATTTGCCCATCATTTCTTATTTTTCCAAGAGGGATTCTTGTTGATTTACGTTGCCATGTAATTCTCCATCTTCAAAAACGATTTTTATAGGGTTTTAAGCATTTTTTTTTCAACTTTTATGTATTTTGTTGCTTGCATGCCAAAAAATGTTTTGGCATTTTTTTCTTGCCCTAGATTCCTTATAAATCCTCATAAAAATGTCTATTTATTTTTCCTCATCAAATTAATGTTTGAAATTGAATGCTCAATATTTCTTGGAATTCTTCGTGTTTTACATTTTCATTAATCACATATGCTAAAAAACGTTTTTTTTCTTGCCTTAGGTTCAAACTTCAAGTTCAAAGTATCAAGATTCAAGCTTCATTTTGTCCATAATAACTCCATATACAAGATGCCAAAGGCTTTGGATCCATTTTGGGAGTGTGGCTCACCTGTTGACCCACTCAATCGACAAATCCTCACTTGCAATCTATGTAGGAAAAGAATGACAGGTGAGATAAGTAGGCTGAAATACCAACTTGCCCAAATAGTAGGGCATGATGTGGGTGCTTGCAAAGAAACAACTCCGGAAATCATTGCTAAGGCCACACAAGCGATTGAGGGCACTGGGCTAAGGAAACAATACAGGGAGGCTATGAGGAATAAAATTGCTTCAAGATCTGGGTCCGCAGCAAGAGTAGGGGCTAGTGGGACAAGCCTAGATACCGATACCCACTCCACACAGTAGTCCACATCACCTTTCATGGTATCTTCAAGATGCAACCCTCGTGGACAACCTTCTATAAGGTCCATGGTGAAAGTAAAGGAAAAAGCAGACACACACAAACTTATTGGTCGATGCTTGTTATGGAGTGCTATTCCATTTAACTTTGCAAAGAACCCATTTTATGTGTCCATGTTTGAGGCGGCTGCTATAGTTGGAGCAGGGTTTAAGCCCCCTAGTTATGAGGAGTTGAGAGGGCCCATCCTTCAGGATGAAAAGACTGATTGCACTCACAGATTGGAGGAGCTTCAAAGATCATGGGATTTAACAGGATGCAGTGTGATGTCAGATGGTTGGACCAATATGAGGGGTAGGACACTTCTCAACTTCTGGGTTCATTGCCCTAGGGGGACTATGTTCATGAGATCTGTGGATGCATATGCACATGTCAAAGATGCGGCTTTACTATTTGGCTTGTTCGATGAGTTCATCCAAGAGATTGGGCCATAGCATGTTGTCCAAGTGATAACGGACAACGCTATGAACTATGTGGTTGTTGGTAGGATGCTCATGGCCAGGTATCCTACACTATTCTGGACTCCCTGTGCTGCCCATTGCCTTTATTTGATCTTAGAGGATTTAGGCAAGATTGATTGGATCAAGGATACTATTGATTCAGCACGGAACATCACAAAATTCATATATAACCATGCAGCAATGCTTAGCTTGATGAGAAAGTTCACAGGTGACAAAGAGTTGGTCCGTCCTACCATCACACGCTTTGCCACGAGCTTTATTTCTCTTCAGTCACTCTTGAATTCTATGTGAGACTTGCAGGCGATGTTCTTTTCACCAGAGTGGCGTGATTTATCATTTAGCACTAGACCAGAGGGGCAAGCCATAGTCAGGCTAGTTGCATATGATGAGAGTTTTTGGGGTGCGGTGAAGGAGGTGTGCACCATCACCGAACCTTTGGTAAGGGTTCTCCGCTTGGTTGATGGAGAGAAGCCCGCAATGGGCTACCTATATGAGGCCATGGATAGAGCCAAAGAATCCATCCGTGCTTATTAGGAGGACAAGGGAGATCAGGGGCAGGAGAGACAACATACGATATGGGCGGTGATTGATGCACGATGGAACCACACACTCCATCGCCCCATTCATGCTACAGGGCTATACCTCAACCCTTCGTTTGCTTACTCCTATGGCTCTAGATTTGATGGAGAGGTTATGTCTGAATTCTATCAATGTGTCTAGAGGATGGTACCTGATGCAGCTGAGCGTACACAGCTTTCCCAAGAGTTGGAAATGTATAAGAGAGCCACAGGATTATTTGGCTTTGATATAGCAATAAATGACAGGACCAACCTGATGCCAAGTAAGCTTCACCTAATTTCAAACTTTCAACTTTAAAGTTTAAATTTAAAATTTCATTTTCTCTATCTAATTCTTTGCTTTAAATTTTATTTTTCGTTTTTCATGTTTATTTTATTCATAGTTTCATTGTAGATACTTGGTGGGAGAACTATGGTGGTTGTGTACCTATTCTACAGAGGCTTGCCATTCGAGTGCTCAACCAAACATGTAGCTCTTTTGGTTGCGAGCACAACTAGAGTGTATTTGGAAAAGTACACTCCAAAAAGCGGAACAGGTTAGAGAATTTCAAATTTTCAAATTCATTATATAATATAAATTATTAAATTCTAATTTATAGAGTTATGCCACTTTACCTTCTAATTTATGCATTATAATTTATAAATTATGAATTTAATATTTAATATTTATGATCCTCCTCCAGGTTGGATACTCAGTGCCTTAATGATTTGGCCTACGTCCACTACAATCTCAAGTTGTGGGTGAAGCAGTATCAAAGAAAAGTTGATGCGAAGGCCATTTCATTGGATAAGATTGACACCACTGCTGCATGGAGGCCAGAGTGTGAGGAGCCTGTTATGGAGGTAGCCCTGATTGGCTAGAGGATGATCATGCTACTGATAGTGATCATGGTGAGACTCATACAGTCTCAGAGGATTTGGATGAGCATGTTCCAGTTCCAGAGGAGTTTCACACCGATTCTGGGAGTGTGCCACAGTCAGAGATAGACCCGATGGTAGCACAGGCACTAGTACTGGTAAAGGAGCAGGACTACCTCCTCGACCTTCTCATTCTTCAGGACATCAGTTTCGGCCACCTTCTCCAGTTTCTAGAGGACATCATTTTGCAGGGTCTTCTTCTAGAGGACGTCAGAGTCCAGTACGAGGCCCACAAGCCTCAAGGGCACCTACTTCTAGTTCTAGAGGAAAGGCCATTTGCACAGCGATTACCTTTTCCCGTAAAAGGGGTAGAGGGAATCGATAGTTTATTTACTTTATTTCATTGTAGATGACTCATGAGTCATGATGATGATCATGAGATACATTTGTTATATTTTTTATGACTCGGGATTCAGGGACATGATCCATTTTTTATGTGTGATGTATCTCTAGACATCTTATATATCTTATATATCGGTTTTCTTTCCATATTCATGTAGCAATGTGTTTATTTGATGTTATTGTTGCTTTAGATGTGTTGTCGCCTAATACACACTTTATGACACGGGAAAGTCTCCAACCCGCTTTGTGTGTCCTTGGGGGCAAGATAGAGCTGGGACCACTGTCACCACAGTCCACAACTCCTCTGTTTAGGCAAGATTCCAACAGAGCCAAGGGGGGTAGTCCCTACAGGAAAGCTAAGTTCCAGATTTATTAATTTGATTACAAATTAAAGGGATCTTCTACTAAGAATACAAAATTACAAGACCAGTGCCTAGATTAAATGGAGTCAAAAGATTACAAATTGCAAACTTACAAAAGAATTAAGAATGATTATCCACAGTTGCCTAAGCTAAACAAGATCTACAATACTAACAAATATGAACAAATACTAAAGAATTACACAATATGAACAAGTTATTATGTCAAAGATCAAAGGACAGATTACTTTCAAGTTACAAGACTAAACAATGTGATTACTTAAGCATGCCACAATACTTTAAAGATATTATACTTGAAAGTGCAAGGTATTGAGATGCTTGCAAGATGTACTTGTAAAATGAAAGCCTTGAGAAGCAAGGACTTTGAAGCAAATACAAAAAACTGAAGTGTGGGTAAGATGTTTTGCAATGTCTCTTGGTCCGTTTTAATAAATTTTATTAAAGTTGAAGTCTTTGATTAAGTTTTAGAACCGGTGGTGTGTCTACCCCGATCTAGTTCTTCTCCAGTGAAAGAGGGAGTGTTGTTGCGCTCAATAAAGTGGGAACAAAGCCCACCCGTAGCTCACAGGTCAAACCCCAATGGCCTGGTGCTCAACAAGGAGGACGTAAAACGCCTAGAGACCCCCCTTGGTCTACTACCCCTTGTCGCCTCCAAGGTCACTGTTTTTAATTAACAGGAAAATTACTAGATGGATGCCTATTAAACTAAGACTTCTCTATCCCCTGTCGTATCTCGTGAGTACCCCAAAGGGTGATAACCGAGTAGAGGAGCAGGAAATATTGAAGTTTTTGTTGGTTAATTTTAGAGTAAATTTTATCTGGGTGATTAGCATCTAATGTTTATTTTAAAACAATCAACAAGATCAACCAAGCGGTATCCCTTATGGGAGGTGCTGGTACTTGATCTTGGACTTGGAAAATAAAATGTGTTTGAGATTGTAGCAAAAGGAAAGTGTTGTTCTAATTACCTAAGCCCCCACTTTTCCTGCTTTTCATATCCAACTTGAAGTCCCTAAAAGGAGATGACAAGTGGATAGAGGATACACAGGATAGATGGGTTGTATGGTTACTTCCTTTAACAGAAAATTAAAGATTACTGAACTTGAAAGAAAACTGTAAAATGAATGCCTAACCGCATAGCAATATCTGTGACAAAGATGGTGGTCTGTCACAGAGATAGGTGGGTAACAGAAATAAAATTATGCTTAAGCTAACCTCACAACAATCTCTGTTACAGAGATGGTAGTCTGTAACAGAGATAGGTGGGTAACAGAAAAATAAAACTAAGTAAACTAACCTCACTTCAATCTCTGTGACAGAGATGGTGGTCTGTCACAAAGATTGGTGGGTAAACAGAAAAAAGTTGCATAAACAGAAATCTAAGCAACTAGTATTCTACTTCCTACTCTACTTCCTAATCTATTTACATGTAGATTACAAATGATTATAAATTTTGCAGAATACCCCAAGAGAACTTCTCGTTGGGGTTTACAAATATCAAAAAATAAGAGAGAGAGAAGAGGGTTTGAACCCCTTTTGGTTCTGTTTGAAGGGTGAGGTATTTCTGGGCCAATTCAGGCAGCACCTCCCCTTCACCTGTGCAAAACCTGTCACAAACCAGCAAGTTATGTTCTCTGGAAATCACAAGAAACACTAAAGAAATTATCAAAAAATTAGTACCCAAAAAAAAATCGCTAATTTACAGTAAAAATCTGAATGTAAAAATGACAGAAATATGATGTTTAGAGGGCTGAAAACTAAGTTTCCAGCCACCTAAATGATGTTAAAACAGCAGAAATAAAAGCCTATACTAATATACTAAGGGTTAGGGCCTTAAAACCAAGGTTTTTATCACTATACAGTGATAAAAACTGAGTTCTAAAACCCTTGTGAACCAAAGTGCGAAAATGAAAAACAGAGTTTTTAATCAATGGAGAAGGTGCTCCTTTGTTCTAGTTCCCTGCAAATACACTTATAAGAGCTGCACAATGTAAACAAAGAGGTGAGTACATAAATAAACCCTACAAAATACTTTGTAGAGTCTTACTAACCTACTCACAAATGCAGATAGAAATACTTCTACCTACAAGTCTCTCCACAAAATACTTTGTGGAGAGCTATCTAAGCTAATACAAATGCAACTAAAACAAATACAAAGCAGGTTACCTTACAAAGAAGCATGCAAATGTACAAAAGAGCCACCAAAAGTTCCTCCAAAGATTGCTTGTATTAAATGGCCCAACTAGGGCAAGAAGATTACAATAGCAAAAGAGTATGGGAGAAGAGTGGGGAAGTATTCCGGCAGCATAACAATAGCATGAGAGATCATGTCAAATGAGGGAGTGAGACCCTCATTATATAGTTGAGGAAAACCCCAACCCCTTGAAGATCAATGGCCGAGATTAGATCTAGATCTAGGTTAAATCTCCACCACTCGATCTAGGTATTTGACTTTACATTCTTCTCAATCAATCTACACCCTTAGATTAATTTTCATAGATGCTTGATCCATGTCTCAATCATTTTCCACCCTTAGATCTAGGGTTTTAACCAAGATTCACCCCTTAGATCACCTTGAGGTAAAAAACGTGGGCCCAAGCTAGGCGCCCCTCCAAATGTAGTGGCTCTCCTCCAAATCTAGCGCTCTCCACATATGGGGGCGTCTTCCCCATTGTGGCGCCTCCTCTAAACCATGGAGCGCCCCTCCAAATTGATGTGACGTCCCTCATTTGGTAGCACCCCCTTAAATGGTAGCGCCCTTCTCTAGATTAGCGCCTCCTCCTATTTGGTATGACGCCCCTCCTTTATGCATTTTTTACTTGGGCGCCCCACTTTAGTGAGGGTTTAAACCACCTTGGCTCCTCTAGATTTGGCTTTGACTTTTCCTTTTGCTCCAAAAAGACATTTAACCTTTAGACTTAGGCTAAATACAAATTCACCTTAGATTTAATTTTTTAACTTAATTTTTAAATTTTCCAATTTTGACTTAGGAAAAATTAAAAATAAGCTTGAAAAATTATATCCTGGCCATGGGGGGGTGGAAAAATTTGAAAATAATTTTTCCTAGGCTTAACAACCCCTAAACAAAATTACCATGGCATTATTTGATTTTTTCCTTCAAAATCAAATAATATGAATTTTTGACTTAGGAAAAAATTAAAATTTCCCTAGGGGACATAGACCCCTCCTAACCAAAATTGGTCTATCTCTTCAACCACTCATCAAAATGACATGGGACTCGAAGCAGTGGTTTAGGGGGTTTCATAGCAATTTACCTCGCATTCATAGCCCCTATTACAAAATGCCAGTGCTTGAGCAATTACATTATTACATCAAAACTGAGTTAATTAACCACCAAAGGGTGAAGTTAATTGACTAGAAAAAAATAAATAAAAATACAACAACATAACGAACTCCGCAAGACTCTATACAAATGTCTAGCATGGTCATGAATCATTTTTGAACCCTTAGCCACCTCATGGACTTCACTGGTAGAACGCCCGTCACCACTTTAGAGGATTTTGAGTGAAAAACCAAACCAATTAAAATCGTTTAAGCAACAAGATTAATTGGAAAGGGAAAAAACACTCGATGAGGGGACTTCCCTAACAACCAGTTCCATGGTGTGGCATCCATATCATATGACCCACACTAGCACATATAATTACATTAATTTTCCCATGTAGGGGAGCGGACATTTCGTTTTACAAAGGGGCAATTGCCCTGCAGAAGTGAAAAAATCCTCAGATTTTTCCAAGGTACAATTTGTACAATTATGTACATCCTCATGCACATGGAGTTGCCACCTAGTCGAAATAGGTGGGCAACAAGATGTTTAAAAAAATTTTAAAAATGAATATTTTTCTATTTTTTAAGTTTGTCGATTTTTTCCCGATGTTTGCTGATGTTTTGCCGAGATATCCCGAAACGATGTTTCCTGGACCCTGCCAATTTTTTCGCCGCGCCGATGTTTGCAACACTGGATGAGAGTGATGTCCTCCACACCTTCTCCAGCAGTTGCAGCACATGATTGGGCCCACACCTATTTTTTGGGCATTTTTATATTATTTTCTGGAGCTTTTGGGAGGCTCACGATTTCCTCAAGGAGGCACAAAGTTAAAAATTTAAAATATTATATTATTTTATTGTGCCATGGGACACCCAAAAGGAGTTAGTTAACACTCCATGGACCCACCATGTGCTTCATTTATTTCTTGTTGAGTGGGGTACCCTCTTTATGGGTGATTTAGTCCACTTTAGTACTTTATGGTTATATTGATCCATGTATTATATGTTGAGCTCATCTCAACCATTGATTAAAACATTTTATCTTTTAATCTTAGCCACTCGTTTTGAAAGTGGTTAGGATTTTGGTTCTCTCGTTCCTATTTAAAGGAGAGAGCTTCGCATTTGTAAGGGGTCTTTGGCTCTTGGATCTGGATAATAGAAAACTATTCTTGTGGATATTTTCTTGGATATCCTTTGCATCTGATGTTCTTAGATGGTGAATGGAAAGTCTTTTGCTTCCTAGCATTCAGGAAACTATTATGAGATCTATATTTTTTGGGGATCATTGTCTTGTCTACAAGAGGACGACTTCAGCTTGGGCGTTTTTGCATGGGGACCTCAACTCGCTTGGATTGTCTTCGTTTTTTATCAGAGAGTTTTCATTAGTGTTGTGGTGACCTATGAGTTCTTCTTGCTATTTTTTGTAGCATACAGCTTCTTTCTCATGTCACAGCAAATCTGATATGGTTGACGTTTGTTGTGCAGGAGAGAGGGCGAATTGACTTCCTCGGGAAAACACTGGACATAGAACTTGCTTCAATCTTCTCAAATTGATCGGGATGGCAGGGATCATCATCATCAAGGCATCTACAGGGTTTTCCAGGTAAGATCTACAAGTTGGTTCTTTTCTTCCATGATCTCAATCCATTGTTCCTGCTTTTCTTCAATTTACTGAAAATTCCAAAATATCTAAAAAATCCAAAAAATACTAAATCGGGGAATTGTTCAATCTTTGGACAAACCACTGCTGGGTTTTGTAGATCGGGCATCCCTCTCACCAATTCATCCTCAACGCTGTCCAAAAAGTGGCAGGTCTTCCCTAGATCTAAAAAACTGACTGTTTAAACCCCAACGCCCCCACTGAAATTTTGACTTTTCTAGATCTGACTTTTTTCGAAAAATAATCACTTGGGTTCGTAGATCGGGTCCTCCTCATTCCAAAACACCTCCAACGTTGAGCTAGTTGCTGCCAAGTGGCCCTAGATCTGAGAAACTGACTTTCAGCACCCTAGCACTCCTAGTCATTTTATGACTTTTCTGGATCTTATTTTTTCTGCATTTTTCCAACTTGGGTTTGTAGATCAGGTCATCCACATCCCATTTCTCCTCCAACACTGAGCTGATGCCTCCCAGATTGTCCTAGATCTGAGGATCTGTCCCTCCAAACCCTAGCACTACCCCTCCTTCTGCTAGTTTCCCCTGCAAACAGAATTTTCTAGGGCAAACACTTTTTTGGGTCCGTAGTCAGGGCATATCCCAAGTGGTTTCACTCTAACGTTGTGCAGATACTGACTCCATTGCCCAAGGCCCAACAGGCACTGATCTCCAAGCCTAGCGCTAGCCCTCTTTTGACCTCTTTTCCCTGAAAGTTGACTTTTCTTTGATGACTCGGGTACTTTTACATTGTCACATCTTTCATTGAGTCTATCCCTTGGGTACTACATAGTCCCAGCTCTATCCTTACTCACCCTACATTGGTTACGTTTCCCAAGGCAACGGTTATCTTCATCAGTTGCTAGTACCTCAACCCCAGATCTTGTATCAACCCCATAAGTTACCTTGGTTCCACTTTGGATCAAACTTAACACTTCCAAAACCCTAATCCAAAGCCTTGGCACACCTGGTAACGTCTCCCATAGATCTAGGGTCTTCAATTACCTTACACCTTACGTACCTCAAGCCTACTTGATCTAATCCGGTGTCTAGGTTTGATCTCTCCTGTCGGGAGTAGATCTGGGTCTCCCACTTTGTTGTCTTGGACTTAGATAACATAAAGCAAAGACTGCCTTGATTGGCGTGACAACCATTCATTTGGGAGTCTAGGCAGTCTTGGTTCCACCTCCTTAGTTTCCTGTCCCTCTACCATCCATCCTGGATCCACCTCACATAGGCAACTACAAGGTTGGTGATAACAGAATTCTTTGTACATTGATGACATTTGGAAGTTTAGATTGTTCTATTTGGGCTACAGCTGAGACACAATGGTCATGGTTGTATCATTGTTTGGCATCATTCATTGGTGGTTGAACTTTGACATCAATTTACAAGGAAAAAATGTGCAAAATATTAGAGAGAATTGCTCTCTAATCAAATTTAAAAATATTTTTGCAGCCTCTCCTCTCTTTGTCGTCGCAGGCTTCAACTGAAGTCAAATTGTGCGTTGGGAGAGTGGAAAGACCCGCAGGGTGTTAAGAGGGTAGGGGGACCCATGCCCACCCCGTCCCTCTTCATAAAAGGAAAAAACATTCACAGATAGAAATTTCCTCGAAGTCCCCAAAATCAAGGGACGAGGTCCCCAAAACAATCGAGGCTTCTTGTATTTGTCAAAAGGTTTCTGGTACTCGAGGACTTTGATGGGGACTTCGGGGGACGTCTATGAGGTCCTCGACCCCGTTTCCGAGACTTGGGGACGGTACCCGGGACAGGGACGCAAACCGATCCCCTAGGGACAGGTACCCCTGCAACACAGATTTAAACCAAATACTAAACTAGTCTAATCAAGCTTTTAAATATGTGAATGAAAATGACTTGAAAGAGAGCTTAGAAGTATTAGATTTACATTTCGAAAAGTAAATCTTGGCTATTCAACTAGATTCTAAATAAAACAAGAGAAATACTAGATTAACTTAAAATTAGAAACTTGTGAAACAGTTAAAAATCGTTTCTTACGAGAAAACCCAATGTAAATAATATAAATATTCCATGAATGAAATATAATGTAAATTGATAAAAAGATATAAGATGATATTTTACAATTACATTGCCTTGAGCTTTACAAGCCATTTTGCGCATTTTCAATATAAGTCATGTCTTTTGACTTTTCATAATTATTTGATTAATTATTTCTTATTTAATAATTAATAATTATTAATATTAATTTATATTAATATTAATAACTAATTTATGTTATGTTATATTTTTTTATATAACATTGCCTTCCCCTTAGAGAAGCTTTGTCCTCAAAGCTTAGAGAAAACAAGGCTTACATCGGATTTATTGGTTGTAATGTCATCTCTCGATCATTTATTTTGACACTTAACAAAATGAGACAATACAAATTACAAATTCCAAGGAAAAAATGTCGCATCGTCTGTGATGTGGCCCATCCAAGATCTATTTTCATCGGAGGTCATTGTTGATCGTCTTGTTGGATAAATATTCTTGTTTTCTGCTTAGGTTGCAAATTTTGTGTTCTTTCGTTTCTGAATTTATAATCCCTTTGTTTATGTTCATTTTGACCCTGTAATGTCCTCTTCCGATTAGGCCTTGAGGCCCAAAACCGCTAACCTATGTGATTCCTGTGGGTTCGAGCAATTACTGACAGCTAGGGAATCAGCTGAGGACTGATGCCATCCATAGAAGATCTAGGGCATCATCATTGGTCAAGAAGGGCCACCGGGGCCAAAGGCCACCTCCGTGCATGCCATCCAAGCATTATTTAATGATGCATGGACTCTTTAAGTCTCCATCCGCATGCATGCAAGTCAACTGCAAATTAGAAGATAAAGTGACCTAATTAGGTCAAAGATTAGGGTTTTTGCAGTTGAAAGTTATAAAAGAGGGATAAAGCGAAAGGAGACTTCACTTTTGATTATTATTATTTTGGGAGCTCTTGGATAGCAGCACAGCGTGCCGCACAGCAGTTGGGGTTGGAGACGGAGTCTTCAGCTAACGGGATTTCGGCAGTGAAACATCTGTCCTAGTCTCATTCCGGGTAAGCCATACAGGCTCACCATTTGTTCTTACATTCATTCATAAGTTATCCAGTATATGGTATAGATCGTTGCAGGGACACGTTTGCAGCCGTAAGGGGGGGTTTTCAGCCAGAAAGCCCTAATCAGTTGCAGGGCCTTCAAATCTCAGCTTTACTCCGAAACTCAGGCACCATTCTCATCATCAACATCATACTCCGATACCCAGTGATTATCAGATCCGTCCGTGCTCATCCGGAGCAGTTATCAGCAATTTCGGGATCCAGGGGGGCGTGAGCAGCTGTCTCTCTGGAGCAAGTCGCTATCCTGCCTAGAGATTTCAGAAATCCCGCATGTACCAGGCATTCTCTCCGGCACGGGAAGGCTATCAGTCCTGCAAATCGACAGCATCATCAGACACCTCCTTCACTGAAAGCGTCACCCTTTTCTGACTGGGGTTCTTGCTGCTGGGGGTTCACCGGAAGCAGAAGAGATCTGCCCATCTCCGATCCAGTTCTCGGTGCTTGCATACTATCTCAGGAGCAGTCTAGCCGGCTTATCAGTGGTAAGTGTTCATTCTGTCCCACAAACCCTAACCCTAATTTTTGCTATAAAATAGGGATTTTTGCATGGCAGTTTGCATGCCCAGTGGTATCAGCATATTTGCTTAGAAATAGAAAATATCGGGATTTGGGATATTACAGTGGTATCAAAGCTATCTTCTTGGCCAGCTGTGGGCTTAAGAAATGAAACGTAGATGAATACAGGAGGAGACCCTTTTGTAACCTATAGGAGGAGAAAGAGTAGATACACAGGGGAGTTTGAGGATATCCAACTAGAAGATACCAATTCAGATATGGAACAAACAGGTATACACTCGGATAGGGGAAAAGGAATGGGAGAAGAGGAGGATCGGATGGAGTTTTGCAGCTTGGTCTCTGCATTGCAAGACTTAGCCAAAGGAAAAAAAGATGTACTCAATGCAATCAACAGATTATCAGCGAAACCGGAAACAGGTATCAACAGTACACCTCCCTCACCGGTAGATCGGGGATCTACAAGCAGCAGTGGAAAGATAGCGTACACTAACATTCAGAATACTCCGCACATATACAGCAGACCTTCTATTAGGCCTACCATGCCTCACTTCTTGGCAGATACAGTAGGGGGCCCGGTCATGCAAGTAGAACCTAGCAAGCCTTTTGGGGCTTATTTACAAGAGTATAGAGACTTAGGGGATGAATTTCATGCTACCATGTCTTTTTCAGATTTCTACAACATGAAGAGTAGAAACAGGCCCAAGAATTTCAACAAGGGTTTCAATCACAACTATGAGCTGCAGAAGACCTTGGGCAGGTTAACCATCCCAAACTTTGATGGGACTCGAGGAGGATCAACGAGGATATGGGTTCAAAAGTTGGATACCTATTTCCAACTCAACCCCATGACAGAGACAAACGCCATTAAATTGGCTACACTTCACCTGGACGGAGAGGCTCACGAGTGGTGGTACCACGGACTAGTGACATTGGGTCACAACACCATACATTCCTACGGTGAGTTCACTCAGAAGCTCATAGAGAGGTTTGACAGGAAAGATCCAGAGATACATTTCAGGGAGTTGACTCAACTCAAACAGACCAGTAGTGCAGAAGCTTTCATTTCAGAATTTCAGAGGATAGTCGTTATGGTAACAGACGTGTCAAAGAGCAGATTGACTATGTTATTCACTGAGACCCTCACAGAGCCACTACGGGGATGGGTGAAAGCCTACAAACCCCTCACTCTGCAGGATGCCATTAGCAGAGCAAGAGATCTTCAAGATTCAATCCCCAAAAACAAATTCCCACTGAAAACCAATTTTCCTGTTAGGGACAAGGACAGGAAACCTTTCCAGCAGGATGTGCCCAAGAAAACCTGGTTAGACGAGGACACTAGGAAAGATCTAAGAAGGAAGAAACTATGCTTCACCTGTCAGGAACCATGGGTACCAGGACACAGGTGTGCAGGGAAGGCGAAGGCTCACTACATTGAGGTATATTCAGACAATGATGAGGACGACTCTGAGCAGGAAGCCACAAAAGAACTACGGGCAGCTGAGGAGGAATCACACCAGGGTGATACACTAGAGGGGATCATTGCTACATTATCTGGAGTACCAAGATTCCATACTCTCAGGGTCAAGGGAGTAGTACAGGGTCACAGAGCAGGAGTATTGATTGATGGGGGAGCCACCCACAATTTCATTGACTCCGCTTGGGTAGCTAAGAGAGGTATTCAGACCAAGAAGTTCGAAGGATTCACTGTAGCAGTAGTCAGGAACTCCAGCATGGAGTGCAACTACTGGATCCCAAAATTGAATATCGCCTTAGGTAACTATCAGATGACAGACTCTTTCTATGTAGTGGATGTAGCGGATGCTCATGTGGTATTGGGTGTTCAGTGGCTTTATTCTATAGGGAAATACACTACATACTATAAGGCAATGGAAATGGAGTTCCAGGGGCCAAACGGCATATAGGTAGTTTTGAGGGGCATGAACACTTATCCCCCAAAACCGGTCTCGTCACAGAGGATGGAGGCAGTACTCCGACAGGATGATATAGAATGGGCTGCATAATGTTTGGTCACCTTCAAGAAACCCCCAGAGACCAGGACACAACACCCAAGTGACATTCAAACCTTGCTACAGAAACATGAAAAGGTTTTTCGGGACCCTCCATCAGGTAGACCACCAAACCGAGGTTTTGAACACATCATCGAGCTAGAGGAAGGGACACAAGCAGTCATCACCACTCCTTACAGGCATCCCAAAAGGTACAAGGATGAGATTGAGAAAACAATCAAAGAATTACTGGAGCTTGGATATATTCGGCCTAGTTCTAGCCCCTTTGCATCCTCAGTAGTACTGGTCAAAAAGAAGGATGGTACACTGCGAATGTGCATCGATTATCGAGCACTCAACAAAAAGACCATTAAGAACAGGTATCCCATTCCCAGAATTGACGAACTCATGGATGAGCTTCAGGGAGCTCAATACTTCTCCAAGATCGATCTTCACTCGGGATACCATCAGATCAGGGTAATGGACCAGGACATCTCCAAAACAGCTTTTCGCTGTCACTATGGTCACTATGAGTTTTTGGTCATGCCCTTTGGACTTACCAATGCTCCGGCCACTTTTCGGTCATGCATGAACCACACCTTCAGAGCACAGCTACGTAAGTTTTTGCTCGTATTCTTTGATGACATCCTGATTTACAGCAAAACATCGGAAGAGCATCTGAAACACCTGGACGAAGCATTGAGTATTTTAGAAGAACATTCGCTTTATGCGAAAATGTCCAAGTGTGAGTTTGGCATGAAGTAAATGCTGTATTTAGGATACATAATCAATGCAAAAGGAGTACAGGTTGACATGGAGAAAATCCAAGCTATCAGAGATTGGCCCGCGCCAAAAACAGTTACAGAATTAAGAGGTTTCTTAGGTCTGTGCACTTATTACCGACGGTACGTTAAAGGATTCTCCCAATTTGCAGCTCCCCTCACAGATCTCACCAAGAAAGGAGCGTTCACTTGGACAGATTTAGCACAGAAAACTTTCGAGGAGATGAAGGTTATTATGAGTTCTTGTCCAGTTCTAGCATTACCAGACTTCTCACAACCCTTTGTAGTAGAATGTGATGCCTCAGGGGAAGGGTTAGGAGCAGTGTTGATGCAGAATAATCACCCTATTGCATTTGAGAGCCGTAAACTGAAGAACTACGAGTGCCATTACTCCATATATGACAAAGAGATGCTAGCCATCTTGCATGCTCTCAGAAAATTCAGACAATACCTGGTGGGCAGTAAGTTCAAAATCAAAACCGATCATAACAGCCTCAATTATTTCCTCGAGCAGAAGGAACTGAATGAGTGACAGCAGAAATGGGTCAGCAAAGTACAAGCCTATGATTTCGAGATCGAGTATGTAAAAGGTAAGAATAATGTAGTAGCTGATGCATTATCCAGGCGTCCATCCCCATTATCTCTCAGTAGTATATCCACGGATTGGAGGGCACTTCTCTTAGTGGAATACTCCAAAAATAAATTCGCTTGCGAATTATTGGACGGGCAAATCCAAGATGACAGGTACAGGATTGTGGATGACATCATCTATTACAAAAACAGGATATACCTCGTTCCAGAATCCACATTGAGGAAAAAGATCATTCAGGCAGCCCACGATTCTCCTTTATCAGGGCATCAAGGTTTCTTAAAGACCTACAGGCAGATCAGAGAGAATTTCTCGTGGAAGGGCCTCAAGGGGGAAATTATGCAACATGTCCGGGAATGTAGCATCTGTCAGCAGAACAAGATTGAGAACACCCATCCAGCAGGGTTACTCCAGCCACTACCGATTCCAGAGCAGAACTGGGAAAGCATCTCCATGGACTTTATTTCAGGCTTGCCCAAGGTCCAAGGGCGAGATTGTTTATATGTAGTAGTTGACAAACTGACCAATTTTGCACATTTCTTCTCGATATCATCAGACTACTCGGCAGCTCAAGTGGCTGATTTATTCTTCAGGGAGGTCTTCAGGTTACACGAGTTACCTAAGACCATTGTCAGTGATCGGGATAGCAGATTCACGGGTGCCTTCTGGCAGGAACTGTTCAGATTGGTGGGGACCGAACTGGCTACTAGTACGAATTATCATCCGCAGAGTGACGGGCAAATGGAGATAGTCAACAAGTGGATCGAAGGATATTTAAGGAACTATGTAGCAGGGCAGCAGCGAACCTGGATCAAATGGCTACACCTAGGAGAGTATTGCTACAATACTACCTATCACATGTCTATTAGGATAACTCATTTTAAGGCATTATATGGTTACGAGGCCTTGGACTATGCAGATTTGGCATTTGGAGATAGTAGGGCTCCTAAGGCTAAGGATTGGATACAGGACAGTCAGGACATTCTGAAAATATTGAAGGAGAATTTACAAACAGCCCAGAATCAACAGAAGTTGTATGTCGACAAACACAGGATTGAGCGGAGCTTTGAGGTAGGGGATTTAGTATATTTAAGGCTCCAGCCTTACAGACAGTCCTCACTTAAGAAGAAAGGAGCAGAGAAGTTAAAACCCCGCTTCTATGGACCATACAAAATAATCAGGAAGGTGGCATACGAACTAAAACTTCCACAGGGAAGCAAAATTCACATTGTGTTCCATGTATCTAATATGAAGAAGACCCTTGGGCAACACATTGCTCCATCTACCGAATTGCCTCCTTTAGATGATGAAGGACTGCTGATACTGATTCCCGAACGGATCATACAGACTAGAGAAAGGAAGCTCAGGAACAGAGTAATCAGAGAATACTTGGTTCAATGGAAAGAACTACCGCCAGAGGATGCCACCTGGGAAGGTGAACAGGTATTGCAGCATTCCAGTTTGAAGTTGCTTGAGGACAAGCAATCTCAAGCGAGGAGGACTGTAATGTCCTCTTCCGATTAGGCCTTGAGACCCAAAACCGCTAACCTATGTGATTCCTGTGGGTTCGAGCGGTTACTGACAGCTAGGGAATCAGCTGAGGACTGATGCCATCCATAGAAGATCTAGGGCATCATCATTGGTCAAGAAGGGCCACCGGGGCCAAAGGCCACCTCCGTGCATGCCATCCAAGCATTGTTTAATGATGCATGCACTCTTTAAGTCTCCATCCGCATGCATGCAAGTCAACTGCAAATTAGAAGATAAAGTGACCTAATTAGGTCAAAGATTACGGTTTTCGCAGTTGAAAGCTATAAAAGAGGGATAAAGCGAAAGGAGACTTCACTTTTGATTATTATTATTTTGGGAGCTCTTGGATAGCAGCACAGCGTGCCGCACAGCTGTTGGGGTTGGAGACAGAGTCTTCAGCTAACGGGATTTCGGCAGTGAAACATCTGTCCTAGTCTCATTCTGGGTAAGCCATACAGGTTCACCATTTGTTCTTACATTCATTCATAAGTTATCCAGTATATGGTATAGATCGTTGTAGGGACACGTGTGCAGCCGTAAGGGGGGGTTTTCAGCCAGAAAGCCCTAATCAGTTGCAGGGCCTTCAGATCTCAGCTTTACTCCGAAACTCGGGCACCATTCTCATCATCAGCATCATACTCCGGTACCCGGTGATTATCAGATCCGTCCGTGCCCATCCGGAGCAGTTATCAGCAATTTCGGGATCCAGGGGGGCGTGAGCAGCTGTCTATCTGAAGCAAGTCGCTATCCTGCCTAGAGATCTTAGAAATCCCGCATGTACTAGGCATTCTCTCCGGCACGGGAAGGCTATCAGTCCTGCAAATCGGCAGCATCATCGGACACCTCCTTCACTAAAAGCGTTACCCTTTTCTGACTGCGGTTCTTGCTGCTGGGGGTTCACCGGAAGCAGAAGAGATCTGCCCATCTCCGATCCAGTTCTCGATGCTTGCATACTATCTCAGGAGCAGTCTAGCCGACTTATCAGTGATAAGTGTTCATTATGTCGATGTCCCACAAACCCTAACCCTAATTTTTGCTATAAAATAGGGATTTTTGCATCGCAGTTTGCATGCCCAGTTGTATCAGCATATTTGCTTAGAAATAGAAAATATCAGGATTTGGGATATTACACTGTCGTTGGTCAAAATGCGTTTTGTTGTTTGGGTGTTGGTAAGGAGTTCTTGTTGCTTGTTTTTCTGCTAGATTGACTTCCTTTTGAACTGTGATGGGAACCAAATTTGTATTCCCTTCTCCTTCCTCATCTGCAATTAGTTTTCCGGATAGTTTGGATACTTCCTTCTAGATTTGAACTAATTTGTTCTCTAATATATTATTATTATTCTGAATCTTCTCAAACCTTTCGTCTTGCAACTGCTTTCCCTCTTTTAACTTCTCGATTTGCTCTTCTAGTTCTTGTTAACCTGCTTCTTGGCGGAATTTTCTTCGTCCTTTCCCCGTAATTTTTGCTAGAGAGCTCGAATCTTCTCTTCTAACTTTTGACTGCATTGAACTTTATCTTTTTCCTTCTTTATTTGCAGAAGTAACTTCTGATTATGATCTCTTAAACGAGAGATCTCTTCTTCTTTACTTGCAATAACCTTGTCGAGATCCTTGTGTTTCAGCTGCATTGATTTCCCATCTCCTTGCGACATCACCTTTGATATTTCTCTAATGTGTTCAGATGATGCGACTTTTGATTTTGACTTCATGTTAATGTCCTGTAATGTGATTTTCTCCGTTTTGTAGGGAAATATCAAAAACTTATTTTCAGCATTTAAGATAAAAGTCCCCAATGTTTCTATCCACGGCGATCCTAAAATTAGGTCACCGTCACTACTCCATAAGGATCTAACTATAAACTCCGAGACGCCAGTATAATCTCCAATGTTCCATTGTAAATCACTTATTGCATATTCTTTGTTATTCCAAAAGTCTAACCTTTCACCTATATTTGACTCTGGAATCGCTAACTCATTAGCAAATTCATCACTTATATAATTATTGTGTTCGTCGAGAGCAATAGAAATAGTAATGTCCTTCCCTCTAATTGGTCCTTTTATTTGGAATAACATTGAAACAAAAAAAATTGAAGTGCTTTGAAATCTTCCTTGTTTTTCGTCATGAGACTCCATTTTATTATGCTTCTTATCCCAAGATATATCAAAGAAAGACATCATTTATCTTGTAAAGTATTCTACTCTTCAATAATTAAATTTTTCCCTTTAAACTTCTTGTATATTAAATGTAGATTGGGTGGTTGGGAAGAAGGAATGTTACCCTCCCCACCCAAGTTCAAATCTTGGGGATTAATTTTATAAAAAATAAAATATTTTCTTAAATAGACTTGTAAAGCACTTTAATCCTAAAAATATGATGGATCATTCACTCTATAATTTAATCCTTTTTCCTTCACTCTATCATAAAACCTATTTTTATTAATGTAGTGGTTTTTTATTAAAAAAAGACAAGGGTGGTTTCATAATACAAAGGGTTTTTTTTCCCTTTTTCTTCTTCTTATACTTCTTTTTTTTACTTTTTTTTAATTTTATGACTTGTTTATAAAACCACCAATTTATGAAACCCAAGGATAATGGTTAAAAACCAATTTTCACCAAGTGTAAAATATTAATAATAAATTACTAAATTTTAGGGCAACGTGGAGGGTGGATGGAGATCAGTAAAATGGGAGGGATGAGTGTTAGCGAGAGGAGTTGATTTAAGGTCAAAGACCTCAAAATTCATAAACTTTGAAAATAACCAGACAAGGTCTGAATCTTTATACAAAAGCTAGACCAGAACGTCGCTCTAATACCAATGAAACAATTAAAAATTGTTTCTTATAGGAAAACCCGATGTAAATAATATAAATATTCCATGAATGAAATGAAATGTAAATTGATAAAAGATATAAGATGATATTTTACAATTGCATTGCCTTGGGCTTTATAAGCCATTTTGCGCATTTTCAATATAAGTCATGTCTTTTGACTTTTCATAATTATTTGATTAATTATTTCTTATTTAATAATTATTAGTTATTAATATTAATTTATATTAATATTAATAATTAATTTATGCTATGTTATATTTTTTTATATAACAGCTTGAAGGTAGATCTGTGACTACACTTGTAAGTAACCGAAACAAGCAATAAGATAAGTAGCGAGAGGGAGAGGAGAAGAAGCTTGAGACGTGAGGCTTTGAAGCCTACTTGTGGGATGTGAAGGGACTATATACACAAAGAAGTAGTTAGAAAAAGGAGAAGACACAAGAAAGCTCTTCACCAATCAAACCGAGGGAACCTGCAACTCACATCATCTTGTACACAAAACATCAAATTTGGAAGCATATATATGCGAGAAATCAAGATAAAAATGTACATAAGCTAATGAAACATTCGATTTAGATCTCTGAGCATACATGCATAAAGGACTAAGCAAGTAAACTAACTGATTAATCCTCCTTATAAATTGATAACAATCCTTACCATAATCCAGATTCAATGCAAAGGAATACAAGTAGCTAAACACAGGTTACCTTAAGCACCGAGATAGTTCATCCACACAATGAGCACCACACAAGAATGACCTCCAAAGTCTATTTATTCTCAAGAAAACTAAACAAGCATTACAATGGCAAGCCTCAACTCCCAAGAACTTCAACTAGTTTGAAGAGGGAGAGAGTGCTTGGTTTTATAGCAAACTTGGGCGACTTACCTCATGAGGGCGAATTGCCACATGTAGAGGACAAGGGCGAGTTCCAAGAGGAAAATGTGTAATTAGCTTGGACTTAACAACAAGAGAGGGGTGCCACATCTCATGAGGTTGGTGCCCTCCCCTATCCAAGTTGCCACCTTTCAAAAATCTTGGCTTCCAATGGAGATATGTGCCCACATAAGAGAGATGTGCCCCCTTTCTTAGCCACATGATCTCAATCAAAAAACCAATAAAATCTCTTGGCTCTCTTCACAAATCAATCAAATTGCCACCACTGCAAAGGACTGAAACATGTCCCAAACAAACTTCCTTAATCAGTGGGATTTGACATTTGCCTTTATTTTGTCTTTTTTGGCCATATATTGGTCTTTTTGGCCATTTTCAAGAGAATTTTACTGTAAGTGATAAATAATCACTCAAATTATTCTCCAAGTGGGTTTAGGGTTACAGTGGGTCCTCTAAGTTAGAAAACGAACACCTCCATGGAAAAATCCACCTTCTAACCACTTTTTTTAAAATTTATTTTTACAATTAAAACATTAAAAATTTGCTTGTTTTACAAATAAATAAATAATTATTTGCGGAAAACTGAAAAAACCTAGGGGGGACTTAGCACATGTTCATATGACTCTAAAATAATGCCTAGCATGGTAATATACATTGACACTTATACTTTAATAACCTCCTAAGGCCTAACCACCAAGACGACGACCCCAACTTTAGAGCTTTGTGTGAAAAACTTAAAAATTGTAAGTCGCCTAAGAGCAATCTATAATTAACAAGGAAAAAACACTCTGGGCTGGTCGGATTGATGTTTAAGTCCTAGGATAGACAAGTTTGTTACATTATTTTATCATGTTACAACATTTTATTACAATTCCCCCAAGGGGGTATGAACTAGTGGAAAAAGAAAGACGGACCATAGAAGGCCTGAATAGACTTTTGAACTCTTGATATGAACAAGTAACTTGCTCATGCTTTGGCAGCTCACCTGTAAGTCCAACTAAGAGCAACATAGTTGGTAACAATGTTAAGATAGGATCCTAAAATAATATGAATATTTTAATATTTGTTTACAACTTTATCAAACTCATACATTTATAATCTATAGTACTTTAAGAAGATCGTCCTTGTAATGTTGGGCTCTGCTAGAGCTGCCATTGTTCGTTAACATTTGATGGGCAAGGATATTAAAATAATATAGTAAAGTTTAGAATAATTGTCTATGAGGAAATATTGACATCATTAGAGTATATTCAAGAGTAATAATTGAGAAAATATAAAGCAAAATTGTAATCATCCCATTAAATATTTCCAGTGTTCCATGGGGACCTCTCCCACAAAGTTGGGGGTGTGCCCAATACATTTCCCATTCCCACAAGATGGGGGGGCACCTGGAGAAACACTTCGCCATGTCCCCCTTTCTAAGAAACTCCATGAAATGTGAGGTGAAACATCCCTCCAGGATGTGGGAGACATTTCACAAAAAGGGCCCTTCTCATTGTCTATGAGGAAATATTGACATCATTAGAGTATATACAAGAGTAATAATTGAGAAAATATAAAGCAAAATTTTAATCATCCCATTACATATTTCCAGTGTTCCATGGGGACCTCTCCCACAAAGTTGGGGGTGTGCCCAATACATTTCCCATTCCCACAAGATGGGGGGGCACTTGGAGAAACACTTCGCCATGTCCCCCTTTCTAAGAAACTCCATGAAATGTGAGGTGAAACATCCCTCCAGAATGTGGGACACATTTCGCAAAAAGGGCCCTCTCGAGAAGGGGAAGCCTAGACGCCCCTGCCTAATTATTGAGTTTTTTTGCATAAAATTTAAAAAAACTAAAGAACTCTAGATATTGATGACCTCAAACTAAGTCTTTAACTCGTCACTCTACTATTTAGTATATTTTATTTCAAACTTCGGTATCTGTTTTTTTATATAATACATTTGTAGGCTTAGTTCTGAATAGTAGATGTAGTATTTCAAATTTGTAGGTGTTCATGATTCAGATTTATCTACTGTTGAGTTATTAATTTCATTTTGAAAAGATGTGTTATAAATTTATAATTTATCAATGTGAATATGTTGGGATTTATATTTTTTAATAATTTTAGAGACTAGGCCCCCTATGTCAGGCAACACAACATCCCCCCATCCCCCATGAATTTTCCTAAAATTTGGGGGTGGTCTCCACATCTCACCCGTGTGCATTTCCCTACCCCCGCACTCCCACATCCCAGAAACTTGATGGAACACTGCATATTTCTAATAGACTAGTTAAAATTTTAAATATTAAAATCCAAGCAATAATTTCGCTCATGGCACAATTTATTGGATATTGCTTTCAACTCTATTATATTGTCCATAAAAGTATTTTCCAAGTACATCATCATTTTTTCTTTTTTACATGAATAAAATTGTATTGAAGTTATATTATTACAAGCTGACCCAATATTACAAACTGAATGGTTCTTAAATCCATACTTCACAAACAAAGTGTAGAATGACGGGGCACAAAGATATATAAGAGATACATATTTGATACTGAAATGATTGATGACCGATACAATTATAATGGAGTGTGTATAAATACACCCAAAAGGTGATAAGCTGTGCCATTTGGTAAAAGCGTGACTTATCATAATCAAGGTACCAGGAGCATGGATTTTGGGGCTGCTCCCACTCTGGAACCGCACTCCCAAGTGATTCCACTACAAACATATGGGATTGGCATTTAATCAAGATCAACAAGCCCTCTATGTACCCTGTTGTTGGTGGTGACACTGTTGAACTCATCTACCATGACCCTGTAAAATTGTACCATTCAATCAAACTAAAACCACTTACAGGCATGTTAAGTTTTCTATCTCATTTTTAAGACATGTTTAGCCAATTCCATCAAAACTTAAGAGTGTTGACTTGAGATATAAACAGGTGGATAGACATGGATCCACCAGCAGCACCAAGCACTAGTATTGATGTCCATGGAGGATCGAGGCAAAGGGCAAAGGAGGCAGACAGTGATACTAACGATAAGGATCCCAATATACGGGATGATTTTGATATGTGTAGTTATTTAGTGTAGCATGATGTCTTTTGGACTCTAGAACTCATTTACAGTTTTAATGTTAATATGTTCTCTTTCAAATGTGTATCACGCTTATTGCCATTTTTCTATATCCACCCTTACATGCTATATACATGAGCAAACTTTGCAATTATGATGTATAATGGTTTGAATATATATATATATATATATATATATGGTGAAGGGTGGAGACCAAGACCCTTGTTATGGAGGAGGCACCTAAGTGGTTAAATGAAGAGTAGGGACAGGGGAGGATGGCCCACAACCATTGCAGTGGGAGGAGGCGATGAGTGAGGAGGCTAGTGTGTTGGTCTCAACAACACCTTCTACACAAAATGAGACACCCAACAATAGCCATGTGTCTCCAGTCACAAGGTTTCCTCTATGAGAGGACAAGCCATTCCTTTGCCCGTAAATGGGGTATAGGGAATCAGTAGCTAGCTGCTAGATTAATCCCTGTAGATGATTCATGATGATTAGATATGTTTATTATATATATGATGTAATTTTGTATTATTAACCTTCAATGGACAAATACCAGGATTTGGTATCAACAATGGATGTATGAACTTTGGCTTATCATTTGGCATCCACTACATCATATATATTGATGTTTTTTCTATATCTATGTGCCAATATGCTTATTTGATGGTTTTGTTTGCTAATATTTTTGAAAAAAAATTGTATTTTTTTAATGATTGCCATGGTTTGACAATTTTTTCGTCGATTTTTTTGATGTCCCGATCTCTGAACCCTCAGCAATTTTTTGTCAGTGTCCTTTTCAATTTCCTTCATTCACGATTTTTGCACAAATGAACAGGGTTTTCCTATGCAAAAAGGGTAAACTCCTACCTAAAGAACATTTGAAAAAAGACAAGACAAAATTCTTCCATTGAGAGAAAGAGGGGGAGAGTTCCTCCATTTTGAGGATAGAAATTGGTGGATCACAAACTTATTTGGACCAAAGCACCAATGCTTTGACGACAAAGCATTTCAGATTGATAGGGACTTGTTATGTTTCCTTTTCATTGTAATGGGACTAAAACCAATAACTTGGTAAATGCAAACCTAACAAGGCGAAGGAACATATTGTATAGAAAGCATGAGATTTTCCATACATTCATCGTCTTTGTATAACCCAATGCTGCAAAAATCAATTCAGGGAATATATCGCTGAGGGTCCAAAAATAAACTTATCAGAAACATCAGGGAGAATATCAGAAATTATCAAAAAATATTGGCAAGCATAAAACTTGGACCTGAAACACAAAAAATACTAAAAACATCTGCAACCTAAAAAACCATAAAAATTTGGAAATATCAAGAGAAATCGGAGATATTAGCAACACTGGTATAAACAAATGCATTCAACTCTATTATCATTCAGAGTTTAGTTATCTCAAAAGGACATGCACTATTTCGTTTTGTAGTTTCAAACTATAAGATAATTCTACATGCAATAGAATTATGAAAGTATTAATCAATCAACACTCAAAAAGTCAACTTAAGTGAACCTGATCATCAGCATGGTGGGCAACAAGTAGTACACTAATCTGATATTGCCTGCATTTATCCTTGAGGATCTTATACCTACAATGAGACAAAAGAAACCAAAAACTGGTAAGTACTCAACAAGTGTATTTAAATACATAATAATGTTAATAGAAGGATCAACTGATGAATAATTCATGGTATAGATTACTTCTTTTCTAAAGAGTGCATCGACGCATGTATAAAACCTCCATCCTAGAAATAGTATGCAAGAATGAAGTATTAATAAGGCCAAACGTCAAAAGGATCAACTATTCAACTATAAATGGAAAAGATACCTCTCAAAGAACAAAGAATAGGCAGCAGTTGAGGACTACCTTATTATCGTTGAAATAAAACAACATACTCCATTCTATGCATCTCAAATATGAAATGAAGGCTTAAGAATAAAATACCTTAGTGATCAATGTTATCCCACATGTTGTATGAGGCTTTTACACATGTGATTTTCATCATAACAACATCCTCCATGTTCTATGCATCTCATTTATGAAATGAAGCATTAAGAATAAAATATCTATGTGATCAATGTTACCCCACATGTTGTATGAGGCTTACACATGTGATTTTCATCACAACACTTGTGATTTTGAGATTTTGATCAAAAGGTTCAAGCTTGCAAGGTGATTTGTTTGATAGATTGTGGTACATGTGAGCTTTGGCTTAGAGATGGTGTTCACTATTGGCTATGTTATATATCTATATATATATATAAAGAAAAGTATATAATAAATAAAAATATAATAATGTTTAAAACTAAAAATCGTATAATAAATTGTAATTAGTCATGAAAAAGCATGACTTTATGAAAAGTCATATTCATACCCCATAAAACATATATATGCGGGATTTCTATTGTAAATTAATCATCATTGGAAATTTCATTAATAAATATTTATCTTTTCTCCGTCAATATTGTTTCAGCGGTGAATTTTATAGTTCATTGGTATCAGAGCTATTGACGCATGTGCACAGTCGTCACCATCAAAACCATCTGTCGCTGCATTCTTTCCCCTGCGTATCACCCCGCATCGTCATCTCCCCACATCAACATCCTCCCTCTGCTCCCGCCGCTGCTCCAATCGTTGATCATCCCTCCACGCGCCTGCTACCTCTTCCTCCCCTTGGCCCCTCACACTCCCATCTACTCCTCCCCTCAACACTCCCGCGTTTTTCCTCCCGTCTCTCCCCCCTCCGCGTCCTTTCTCCTCCCGCGTCCCTTCCTTCCTCTGCATCCTTTCCTTCCTCCGCATCAGTTCTCTTCCGCGTCCCTTTCTATGCTATCCCCCATCCTCATTCTTCCGCCACAAACCAGCATGTTGTCGACCTTGCTGCCCTACTCACCATCTTCTCTCATAGTCTACACGCACATCCCTTCCATTCATTTTCACGCTCCCATCGCTGCCAACGCTCCGCCCTCACGGATACCATTCGCAGTCGCCATCTACTTGGTCGTAAGGTTTTAATAAAGTTAAAATATCAAATATAAATATTATATTAATATTTATTTAAAAAATAAATAAATTATTATTATTATATTATAATAATAATATTATTATTATAATTATACAATAATAATAAAAAATCGTGGCAGGTTGGCTTCAAATAGCCAATAAAAATAAATCAAGGTTTAGCATGGAGAAAATTCCAATAGCCGCCAAAATGGGAGATGTTAATGCCCGACTAGACCAATTGGACGAAAAAATCAACAAGAGGTATGTAGAACTCAAGGCGGACATTGACAAAAATAACGATGCATTAACAGGATTCAAGGCGGGACTAGAGAAAGGCATCAACACATTACAAGCAGAGCAAAAGAAGACGCAAGAAACTCTCAACACTATCTTGGCTAAACTACCGTCACACACCTCAATTCCCCCAACTAGCTATAACCTAGACCCTTTTAATACACCTCCAAATACACCTAAATCGTTGGGCCAGCCCGACACAACGCCACCACACGAAGTTCCCCTCTTTAACATTCTATCGATATCAATTCCCCAAGCACACGAATACCAGATAAGGTAAAACTAGAGTTAACGAAATTTGATGGTGATGAGAAGCAATGCATCACATGGATCAATAAGGCTGAGGAATACTTTGATATCCATAACATACCCTACGACAATGAAAAGATTAAATACGTCGCCATGCTATCAGAGGGAAATGCATACAATTGGTACATGTGGTAGAAGATGACAACTCGAGTTTGTTCCTTTAATTGGAACACCTTTAAAAATTATCTTCTTAAAAGGTTTCAAGGCATAACTGAGAAAGTATTTCAATAAGGAAGCTCTAAGAGCCAGAGGGAGATGAGGCTAAGGCTAGAGCCAAGAGAATCATTGCAGATTCTATTAAAGATAATCTCATCCCTCATGTGTCATCCTTGAAGACACCAAAAGGAAGTGTTTGGTGCTATGACGAAGCAATCAAAGAAGAATAAGAGATTGTTATAACCACCTTGAATGGCCTCCCAAGATCATGGGATTCATTCATTCGAGGAATGTGTTCCAGAAGGAAGTGATTACCTTCAACAGACTCTGGGAAGAGTGCACACAAGAAAAAGCTCGACTCATAATAAGAGAAGAGAAGATGGGAGCAACTGAAGATCAAGCTCTCACGATTCAAAGAAGATCCCTCAAGCAATGAGGAATATGAAGGACTCAATTCTTGAAGAACCTCTTATCCATCTTAGCATTTGGATAAGAAATTATGTTGTTATGAATGAAGAAGATGACGAAGCTGAAGCCTCAAGAAGGAGTCTACCCACGAAACAAATAAAGATAAGTATTCAATTGTCATTTCATGATATTGTTTGCTTATACATTTGTTTATATTCAGTTGAAGTTTGAGTATTTTGCATTTATACTACTGAATTGCACATAATGGGTAAGAAGTCAATGATGGTGTACAACATTCCATTACTACTTATCTAGATTGAAACCTCTTTGCTGGAATATTAGGAGTAGTACACACTCTTAATAACATTGGGGTAGAATGCATCTAGAATTTACTATATGTATACATGATATGGATGAATGTTGGCTAAAATAGTCGCTTGGCTATGTGACATATATTTGTCACTATTAATATGTTTTGGAAATTATGATATGTTTCTAATCATGCAACTGAACTTGACTTGTAGATCATTCCAAAAAACAAGTAACGACAGTTCAGAAGAGGAACCTGAAGCTTCCCAGGTCAAAAGACACCATGGCAAAAGAAAGAACCTCAAAAGAATATAAAGAGAACTATAATGTTCCCAAAAGTGACATGCATGCAAACCCTAAAAGTGACAGGCATGCAAACCCTAAAAATGACATGCAAACCCTAAAAGTGACATGCATGACATCTAAGCATTATTTAATAATGCATGCACCCAATTAAGTCTCCATGCGCATGCATGCAACTCAACTGCAAATTAGAAGTTAAAATGACCTAATTCGGTCAAAAGTTAGGGTTTTCGCAGTTGAAAGTTATAAAAGAAAGATAAAGTGAATGAAGACTTTACTTTTGATGATTATTGATTTTGGAGCTCTTGAGTAGCAGCACAGCGTGCGGCACAGCAGTTGGGGTTGAGACAGCGTCTTCAGCTAGCGGGGTTTCGGCAGTGACATATCTGCCCTAGTCTCATCCAGGGTAAGCCATACAGGTTCACCATTTGCTCTTCCATTTATTCATAGTTATCCAGTATACAACAGAGATTGTTGCAGGGGCATGTGTGCAGCCTTAAGGGGTTTTCAGCTGGAAAGCCCAAATCATTCACTGGGTCTTCAAATCTCAGTTTACCTTCGAAACCCAGGCACCATTCTCATCATCAGTATCATACTCCAATACCCGGTGATTATCAGATCCGATCGTGCTCATCCTGAGCAGTTATCATCCATTTCGGGAACAGGGGGGCATGAGCAGCTGCACCTCTAGAACAATTCGCTAGCCTGCATAGAGACCTCAGAATTTTCGCATGTGCCAGGCATTCTCTCCGGCACGGGAAGGCTATCAGTCCTGCAAATCATCAGCTTCATCGGACACCTCCTTCACTGAAAACATCACCCTTAGCTTATTTGGGGTTCGTGCTGCTGGGGTATTACCGGAAGCAGAAGATACCAAGTCATCTCCGATTCAGCTTTTGATGCATGCATATTCTCTTAGGAGCATTCTAGCCAACTTATCAATGGTAAGTGTTCATTCTATCCTACAAACCCTAACCCTAATTTTGCTATAAAATAGGGAATTTTGCATGGCAGTTTGCATGCCCAGCTATTTCAGTATATTTGCATAGAATTAGAAAATATCGGGATTTGGGATATTACAGTGGTATCAGAGCATGTTCCTTGCCAGCTGTGGGCATGCAAAATTGTAAATGAATTCAAAAGACCCATACAACATTACTTACCGGAGACAGAGGTTTAGAAACAGTGATAGTGGAGAAGAGGAGTTGGGGGACAGAGAGTATCAATTTGAAAAGGGCAAAGAAACAATGGTCGATGATGATAAAACAACTTTCAATAGTCTCATATCAACCATAAAAGAACTCACTATTGGGAAAAAAGAAATGATGAGTACCTTCAGGCAAATGACAGAGAAAAATGGGCCCACCACACACAGTCCCTTGTTTCCCAATAGCGATAGGGTATCCACCAGTAGTAGTGGGGAACACTTACATACCAACATGCAGAGCCATCCCCATATATACAACAAGCCTTCCCGACCTACCATGCCTCAATTCTTAGATACTCCAACTACAATGACTCTAGCACAAGCAAAACCAGAAGAACCCATGAGTGCCTATCTGAGAGAATATAGAGCTTTAGGAGAGGACTTCCATTCATCCATGACCTTCACTGACTTCTGCCACTTTAAAAGTAAGAACAAACTCAAAGCTTACAATAGGCCATTTACCCAAAACTATGAGTTACAGCGCACCGTAGGGAAACTAACTATCCCTACCTTTGAGGGCACTCGGGGTGGCCCAGCCAGGAATTGGGTGCAAAAGTTGGATACATACTTCCAGCTCAACCCCATGATTGAGATAGATGCCATTAAATTGGCTACCTTGCATTTGGATGGAGAAGCCCATGAGTGGTGGTACCATGGGTTAGTGACACTAGGTCACAATACCATCGCATCGTACCCAAATTTTACACAGAGGCTTATTGAGCGGTTTGATCGGAAGGACCCTGAGGTACACTTTACAGAGCTAGCACAACTCAAGCAAACAGGTAGTGCAGATGCATTTATTTCAAAGTTTCAGATGATAGCAGTACATGATGAGGATGTGCATGAAGAGATAGCATTAGAGCCATCATGTGAGTCTAGCGACACAAGCACATTTGCTAGTCGGATTGTGGACAAGCCGTGTGATGAGTTGGAGTTGGTACACTCTTCATCACCTACAACAAGGGCCCAAACAGTTATGACAAGCAAAATACATGAGGTACAAGGCAATGAGCACAGCAGTCGAGACAGTGAGCAGTCACACATGGAGGTTAGGGAGAGTTTATATAGTCATGAGATAAAGCTTTCAGATGATAGTCACCGAAAGAAGATTGAACATGTTAAAGAAAGCATTCTAGCAATGAAAGAGAGGACCAAGATACTTCAGAACACCATATTACAACGAGATTGTAACGTCCTCGACCCTCCGACCAGCGAAGAGGACGCTACGATACATCAAATCATCCGGGCATCTAGCCCCATGAACATTAACATACATACATATAATGCTGAAGCATGATACTTAAAAACATAAAACATATTACGAAGCATAATCATTCATATACACAACAGAAGCAAAACATATAAATCAACCCTCATGCATATACAGATCAGCATTTAACATGTATATCATCATTCATCAACGGTAAATATGATTGCAGACACAAGTTAGGTAAGAATACTTATCTTATTAAGAACTTGTTCCGCAACCAGCTACGTCACTGCAACGTTCCACCCAACCATACGCCCGCGTGCTCCTTAATCTCTCAGCAACGCTACCAGTGCTATTCAGGGGTTGTGGAGAAGAAAGCCAGCTCAGTAGCTCTGTCTGTGTGGTTCTCAACCCACCAGGTTTATCAGGCACCTTAGGCCCTCATTCACCACTCCAATGCAGTCCGAGGACAAAACCACTGCATGCAAGCAGCCAAACAGCTATTCAAGCTTTTACAAGGGAAAAACACAGTTCATCAATCGTGGGCAAACAACAGCCCACAAACCACTATGAACCCACAGCACCCGATCCTCCATGCAATCGCTGGAGAAATTGCACAGGCAAAAAATGGGGAAAGAACAAACTCCCAAACTATGAGTGATGGAAAAAGACGCAGTCAACCAAAACTGTGAATGGAATTACGGTCGCAACTCAACAATAGAGTAGCAGAATCGTTACACAGGTCTGATGATGGTGGAGAAAGACACAAAACTCTGCGTGAACAGAGAAAAGAATCGATCCGCAAGCCAACAAATCCATGAGGCAAAGGAGAACCCACCGCAAGCTAGCAATCCTAGCGAAAAGGGAGAACCAACCAACCCCTAAACATTGGAATGTGGAACCTTTTAACTCAGCCCGCATGAGGAAACTGAACAGACTCTCGATCCTCATACTGGACAGACCATTCGCACGCAAAAGGCAGGTCGTGGAGAGAGAGAGAGTAGGCATGGGCGTAGTAGTGGTCTTTTTGCCAGCAAATAGATGCCCCAACTAACAACGGAATAACTAAGGTGGTGGTGAGCAAAAAAGAGTGGTGACACATGGCTCTTCCCCCATGACTCAATGTTCAGCATTCCCCCTCCTTATCCTTAGGAATCATGCCTCTTCTCAATTTAGTTGCAGTGAACATAGCTGGTTGGGTTATTTAATTAAAATGCACATTTACATGATGTCACAATTTAATATATATCATAGTTGCATATATCGGCGATATATCGCCGACATCGCGATATATCGCGACACAATAACCCCGGCGATATATCGCCACCAATATATCGCGATAAATTCCGATTTTTACAATATATCGCGATATTTTAATATATCGCGATATTTTCCGATATTATCGCGAGTCGAACGAAAATATCGCCCTGCTGCCCGAAAATTAAAAAAAAACGCCCATAACAGTCCGCGGCGGGGTTTTTTCAAGTCATTTGGACATTTTAGCTTGGAGAAAGAGGAGCTCTGGCGATTTGGGCGATCTTGGGCGATTTTCTAGAGGAGAGGAAGGGAGCAATCAAGTTTCCATTGCATTTAACCAGGTATGTATTCTTTACATTAAACTTTCATTATTTTTTATTTTGAGTGAGATTTGTTGTTTATTGTAGATTTAAGGTAGGGTTTAGGGTTAAATTTTGTGTAGGGTGTAGATTTCCCATTACAATCATAGCCTATAGGGTTTTAGGCAGGCCACCCTCCCATTTCTTTGAAGTTTGAATTTTTTAAATTTTTAATAATTTCATTGTTTTCAAAAATCAAAATTTTAAAGAAGAACAGTTTAAAATTGATTC
>LPNX010178645.1:217065-263895 GCA_001517045.1 Pseudotsuga menziesii
GAAAGAATTTCTATGCATTTTAAAGTTTGATCTAGCATTTTGTGCTTAAGATTTGCTTGCCATTCTCCTCGAGAGGCAAGCAAAGATCCTAAGAAGGCAAGCTTTCTAGCTTACCTCACTTAGTTGTTTCCTTGTTTTTGTAATCAGTTGTTACTTAGAGTTTTTTTGTAAATTTTTGCATGCCGCCCAAAGACACTTCCAAAGTGTTTTTGGGCATCTTTCACTGACATATGCTTGCTGGTTTTTAGCAGGCCCATCAAAAAAGAGAAGGAAACTCTGCCCGAAATTAGCTTTTTCAAACATCTGGAGCTCCCAGGAGGCTTTCCCCTTAGCTGAGCCTATTTCCTTTGCGTGTTGTAAGCCTTTGGATCCCAGATAACAAGGACCAAAGAGCATTCTTTGCTGAAGCATTGTAACCGATTAATAAAAACAAGTTTGAGTAGGCTCAGTAGAGCCCGGTCCCCATCCCCCTTGGGGGATTTGTGTCGGTGTCCTTTTCTGTTTTCTTATATGCTAGTAGCGTAGTTGTCCTTCTTTATCATTTCATGCTTTGTTTAAGTTGTGCAAAAGTAACCTGAATACTTACCCATTGCGCTATGCCGAAGTACCATAAGGGAAAAGATTTGAGCAGTGTAGTAATTAAAAAAACAAAAAGAATTTTGTTATGCACTGCTAAGTTAAAATAAACCCCCTCGCTTTCCCGAGTACAGGTTCGTGGATAAGGGCTTGCCTGAGTACTGAATCTGGAAAGAGACTCCCGGGTTTTATCTTTTTTTTCTAAATCAGAAAACTTGTTCTAATTAAAATAAACCAAGACTCCTTCCCCGTATGCTCTACACCGCTGCAACTTGTCTGATCAGTTGGCTGTATCAGAAAGGGATACGAGTTACTAGATCTAATAGGAAAATCCACACAAGTAATTTTCTTGAGAACTCGGGAGGTTGCAAAGGGTAATCACTACAGAGTCAGGGGGCTACTCTAAGCAAGTCTATCCTCGCCCTGTTGGACACTTGGTATTACTGCTTTAGCACTCAGTTTGAAGGGACTTGATTTGTTGGGCCAAACCCACAATTTACCCATTCCTTCATCAATTCATTTAATAATTTAAAATTTACCAACCGAGACACTGCAATACTTTCACTAAGACTACACTAGCAACCCACATTTGCAAGCACTCTTTTCATTTTGGCACTGGTCTATTCTGTTCCTTTTTGCATAAGTTAATCTCACAATGTGTCATTGAATTTTGTGTATCTAATTTGAGTTAAGGTGTTGCTAGGGTTAATTTTTGTTGGCGGTAATTGGTAATTTCTTAAATTCATCCATTCCATATTAAAACTCCTAGAATTAATTATTTCTCTCGTAGAGTAAAAACCTTAGATTTTACTTTTCATTAGGTTCCACCCCCCTTGGCTTCGCTAGGAGTTGGCCTAGACGGAGGAGCTGAGTATCAGGTGACAGCAATTGGCTCGAGCTTGCCCCCAAGGTCGCACCCAGTGGCTTGAAGATTTCTGCCACGTTACCCGAGGTGCGAATTAAGCGGCAATAGGTACCTTGTTTATACCGTGGTTAGTTACTCTACTTATAGGAGGATTCTATGGTATATCTTGTGATGGTACCGTGCAGTGCAGTGCTTGGAGCAGAGGGTGCTACAGATCTCCTAGGATAATTTGGGACCCTGGGATCATCCCTGGATTCAGTTGGTTCAGTTTGATTGATTGTGGAGTTGCATTGGCATTGCTTGAGGACAAGCAATCTTTGGCGAGGGAGGACTGTAAGGTTCCCAAAAGTGACATGCATGCAAACCCTAAAAATGACATGCATGCAAACCCTAAAAGTGAGATGCATGCAAACCCTAAAAATGACATACAAACCCTAAAAGTGACATGCATGACATCTAAGCATTATTTAATGATGCATGCTCCCAATTAAGTCTCCATGCGCATGCATGCAAGTCAACTGCAAATTAGAAGTTAAAGTGACCTAATTAGGTCAAAAGTTAGGGTTTTCGCAGTTGAAAGTTATAAAAGAAAGATAAAGTGAATGGAGACTTTACTTTTGATGATTATTGATTTTGGAGCTCTTGAGTAGCAGCACAACGTGCGGCACAGTAGTTGGGGTTGGAGACAGCGTCTTCAACTAGCGGGGTTTCGACAGTGAGATATCTGCCCTAGTCTCATCCAGGGTAAGCCATACAGGTTCACCATTTGCTCTTCCATTTATTCATAGTTATCCAATATACAGCAGAGATTGTTGCAGGGGCACGTGTGCAGCCGTAAGGGGTTTTCAGTCGGAAAGCCCAAATCATTCACTGGGTCTTCAAATCTTAGTTTACCTTTGAAACCCAGGCACCATTCTCATGATCAGTATCATACTCCAGTACCCGGTGATTATCAGATCCGATCGTGCTCATCCTGAGCAGTTATCATCCATTTCGGGATCAGGGGGGCGTGAGCAGCTGCACCTCTAGAACAATTTGCTAGCCTGCCTAGAGACCTCAGAATTTCCGCATGTGCCAGGCATTCTCTCCGGCACGAGAAGGCTATCAGTCCTGCAAATCATCAGCTTCATCGGACACCTCCTTCACTGAAAACGTCACCCTTAGCTGATTTGGGGTCTGTGCTGCTGGGGTATCACCGAAAGCAGAAGATACCAGGTCATCTCCGATTCAGCTCTTGATGCATGCATATTCTCTCAGGAGCATTCCAACCAGCTTATCAGTGGTAAGTGTTCATTCTATCCTACAAACCCTAACGCTAATTTTGCTATAAAATAGGGAATTTTGCGTGGCAGTTTGCATGCCCGGCTGTTTCAGTATATTTGCATAGAATTAGAAAATATTGGGATTTGGGATATTACAAGAACGGTAGATCCACCTCGAGATATGAAAACCACCTTGGGCATGAGAAATAATCCAAGATGAAGAATAGTATGACGATACTTCCAAAGAAAGCAAGAGGCCTCAGACACACTTTAGTTATGTGACACTATTGAGCGACATCATTGATGCAGAGCCTTCCATCTATGAAGAAGTAGCCAAGAAGAAAGGGAAGGAGACTATGATCAAAGAGTACCAGTTCAAGAAGAATGATGTCTAGGATGCAATGTCAAGACCTGAAGGGAAGTCTGTAGTGTGTTCCATATGGATCTACAAGATCCAGCATGCAGTAGATGGCAGCATCATGGGATACAAGGCAAGATTTGCAGCACGAGGCTTCTCACAGAAAGAAGGCACAGACTACGAAGAGACATTTGCACCAGTGATGAGGTACACTTCTATTATATCCATACGTACAGGTATGAGATGGGAGATACACCAGCGAACATCAAGACAACATTCTTGAATGATGTAGTCAAGGAGGAAGTATACGTAGAGCAGCCACTGGGAGTTGAGATGCTTGACAGGAAGACTCATGTGTGCAAAGTAATACACGTAAGCTTTTTCGACATGGTGATAGGTTGTGTTGCCGCCTAATTCACACTTTAAGACATAGGAAAGTCACAACCTGCTATGTGTGTCCTTGGGGGCAAGCGAGAGCTGAGGACCACTGTCACCACAGTCCACAACTCCTCCGTTTAGGCAAGATCCCAACAGAGCCAAGGGAGGAAGTCCCTACGGAAGACTAAGTTCCAGTTTTATTAATTAATTGCAAATTAATTAAAGGGATCTTTTATTAAGATTGAGGCTACGGTTTTGAGAGATGACAGTCAAACCAATGCAAGATGCAATATTTAAATGACAGTCAATCCTTTTATTTATAACCAATGCCTGAAGAATGGAGTCAGAGAATGCAACTTTCAATGGATGCAGTCTAAGTTAATTATCCCACAGGTTAAGTTGTCTGACAAATGAGATGAATAAACAAATAAATGATACAATAATGAATCAATATATCTAAGCAATGTACAGATGATCTAAATTTATCAGTATAATCGAATGAATAAGTAAAATAGTTACAGTTTAGACAAATGTGAACCAGATTTACAAGTTATAGACAAGAGATAGCAAAAGAAAAATGCCTTAAATGAAATTTATCCAACCAACAGTAAATGAAAAATGGAAAGACTTTAAGTTAAATTACTTGAAGCAGTTAAACAAATGTTAAGCATTCACCACATAAACAATTGCAGAACTGAAAGTAAATGAAACTGAAAAGTAACTGAGACTGAAAGTAAAGTGTTGGAGTGCAATGCTGGAGTGGAAGTGCGCTAAAATGAAAAAATGTTATAGAACCGGTTTTGCAATGTCTCTTGGTTTATTTTAGGTAGATTTTATTAATGTTTTTCCTCTTGAAATTTAGCTTTCGAACCGGTGGTGTGACTACCCCAATCCAGTATTTCTCAAGTCAAAGAGGGAATGTTGTTGTGCTCAACAAAGTGGGAGCAAAGCCCACCCTCGTAGCTCACAGGTCAAACCCCAATGCCCTGGTGCTCAACAAGGGGGACGTAGAACGCATAGAGACCCCCCACGGTCTTCTACCCCAAGTCGCCTCCGAGGGCACTGTTTTTAATCAACAGGAAAAACAGCTAGATGGATGCCTATTAAACTAAAACTCCTCTATCCCCTGTCGTATCTCGCGAGTACCCCAAAGGGTGATAACCGAGTAGAGGAACAGGGGGTAGTGAAGTTGTTGTTGGTAAATTTAAAGGGTAAATTTTAATCTTGGTGATTAGCATGCAAGGTTAATCTTAAATTATACACAAGATCAACCAAGCGGTATCCCTTATGGGAGGTGCTGGTACTTGATCTTGGACTGAAAAATAGAATGTGAAGATTGTAGCAGAAAAAGAAAGTTGTCTTAACTAAGCTAAGCCCCCACTTCTCCTGCTTTTCATACCCAACTTGAAGTCCCTAAAGGGAGATGACAAGTGGGCAGAGGATACACCGGATTAGTGGGTTGTATGGTTACCCCTTTTTGACAGAAAATAAAATTAAACTACTTTGAAAGGGAAATGTTATTAGCTAAAACAATGCCTAACCGCACAACAATCTCTGTTACAGAGATAGTGGTCTGTAACGGAGATAGGTGGGAAACAGAAGTAAAAGAGACTAAAATAACCTCACTTCAATCTCTGTTACAGAGATGGTGGTCTGTAACAGAGATAGGTGGGAAACAGGAGTAAAAGAGACTAAAATAACCTCACTTCAATCTCTGTTACAGAGATGGTGGTCTATAACAGAGATAGGTGGGTAAACAGAAATAAAGCTAGTTATCTACTTCCTACTCTACTTCCTAATCTATTTACATATAGATTACAAAATGCTTTATGAACTTTTGTAGAATACCCCAAGAGAACTTCTCATTGGGGTTTACAAATATCAGAAAAAAAATGGAGAGAAGAGTGAGGGTTTGAACCCCTTTTGGAACCGATTGAAGGTTGAGGTATTTCTAAGCCAATTTGGGCAACACCTCCCCTTCACCTGTGTAAAACCTGTCACAAACCAGCAACCTTTACCTGCTGGAAATCACAGAAAACTCAAAGAAAATTTGTTAAAAAAATTAGTCCCAAAAATCCCCAAAAAATGGCAAAAATCTGAGTGAAAAGATAACAGAAATATGATGTTTAGAGGGCTGAAAACTGAGTTTCCAGCCACCTAAATGATGTTAAAACAATAAATCTGAAGTATTGAACTAATATACTAAGGGTTGGGGCCTTAAAACCAAGGTTTTTATCACTATACAATGATAAAAACTGAGTTTTAAAACCCTCGTAAGCAAAAGTGCGAAAATAGAAAACAGAATTATAACCAATGGAGAAAGATGCTCCTTTGTTCTAGATCCCTGCAAATAAACTTATGAGAGCTGCAAAATGTAAGCAAAGAGGTGAGCACCCAATAAATCTACCAAAATACTTTGATAAATCCTATTGAAAACCCACAAATGGAAGCAGAAATACTTCTACTTGCAAATCTCTCCACAAAGCTATCTAAGCTAATACAAATGCAAATCAAATAAATGTATAAAGCAAGTTACCTCACAAAGGATGCATGAAATGTAGAAGAGAGACACCAAGAATTCCTCCAAAGATTTGTTGTATTAAGCCCAACTAGGGCAAGAACATTACAATAGCCAAAGAAGCTTGAGAGAATATGAGAGGAGAATATGAAGTAATTTCAGCAGCATAACAATAGCATGAGAGAAGTTATCAAATGAGGGAGTGAGACCCTCATTATATAGTTGAGGAGCAACCCCAACCCCTTGAAAATCAATGGCCAAAATTAGATCTAGATCTAGATTAGATCTCCACCACTAGATCTAGGTTTGTTGACTTTGCAAGCCATCAACCAATCATAAGCAAGGGTGCCTTTTCAAATCAATGGTCAAAAAAATAGATCCATGTCACAATGAATCTTAACCCTTAGATCTAGGGTTTCCATGACTCAAGTGGGGCCCCCTTTTGACTCAAATTTTAATTTTATTATTTTAATTTTTTATTGTTTTTATTTTTTAATCTTTTAATCTTTTATTTTATCTTTTACTTTTTATTTTTATCTTTTTATTTTTAAATCTTTTAATCTTTTACTTTTTATATTTTATTTAATCTTTTATTTTTAAAATTTCATCTTTTTATTTTTTTATTTTTTATCTTTTATTTTATCTTTTATTTTAAATCTTTTTTTATCTTTTATTTTTTATTTTTATCTTTTTATTTTTTTATTTTTTTATTTTTATTTTATCTTTTATTTTAAATCCTTTTTTATTGTTATTTTTTATCTGGGGATTCCTTTGACTCAAATTTTGATTTTTTATTCTTTTTTTAATTTTTAATTTTTTAATCTTTTACTTTAAATATTTTATTTTTTTATCTTTTATTAAGACAAGAGGGGCACCCCACTTGGGAAATCTTCAAAAATTATTTTGACCATGGAGGGTTTATTTAAATGAAATTTTGGCTATGCTTAGCCACCCCCCAAACTTAATTACCATGGCATTATTTGATTTTTTCCTTCAAAATCAAATAATATGAATTTTTGACTTAGGGAAATTAATTAATTCCCTAGGAAAAAATAGACCTTGCTTAGTCAAAATGGTCTATCTCCTCAACCCCTTATCAGAAAGACATAGGACTCGAAGCAGTGGCTTAGGGGGTTTCATAGCAATTTACCTTGCATTCATAGCCCCTATTACAAAATGCCAGTGCTTGAGCAATTACATTATTACATCAAAACCTAGTTAATCAACCACCAAGGGGTGAAATTAATTAACTAGAAAAAATAAATAAAAATACAACAACATAACGAAACTCCGCAAGACTCTACACAAATGTCTAGCATGGTCATGAATAACATTTTGAAGCCTTAGCCACCTCATGGACTTGACTGTTAGAACGCCCGTCACCACTTTGGAAGATTTTGAGTGAAAAACCTAACCAATTAAAATCGTTTAAACAACAAGATTAATTGGAAAGAGAAAAAACACTCGATGAGGGGACATCCCTAACAACCAGTTCCATGGTGTGGCATCCATATCATATGACCCATACTAGCACATAAAATTACATTAATTTTCCCAAGCAAGGGAGCGGACATTTCGTTTTACAAAGGGGCAATTGCCCTGCAGAAGTGAAAGATCCTCAGATTTTTCCAAGGTACAATTTGTACAATTATGTACATCTTCATGTACATGAAGTTGCCACCTAGTTGAAATAGGTGGCAACAGGTTGGTCCTCCTATGGTTGTTGATGTAAATGTCGAGCTTTTCCGACATGGTGGTAAGTTGGTCCTCCCATGGTCGTTGATGTAAATGTTGGAGCCCTTCTGACATGGTGGTAGGTTGGTCCTCCCATGGTCGTTGATGTCTTTTCAACATGGTGGTAGGTTGGTCCTCCCATGATCGTTGATGTAAGTGGTGAAGCTTTTCCGACATGGTGGTAGGTTGGTCCTCCCATGGTCGTTGATGTAAATGCTAAGCCTTTCTCGGATGGTGGTAGGTTTGTCCTCCCATGCCGATGGATGTAAGTGTTTTGTTATGTGTATCTGGGTTGTGCTCCGTGTGACAATGAGATGATCTGAAGATGATGAGGTAACAGTAGGGCACACAAGTGTTGCAAGGCATGTAATCAGTCCTGAGATGCTCCTTCAGGTTTTGCAGTGGCATATAATCAGTCCTGGAAGATCCTGCAGGTTTTGCAAGAGGCATATAATAAGTCCTGAGATGTACCTGCTTGATGGCTTGCTCACAGAGATGATGAAGACCTGGCAGAAGGCTGGCCTACATCCAACATGAAAAAGGGTTGGCACTGTAGAAACTTCTGATGACAGATAGTATGGGATGATAATCAAATTATAAGAAGATGATGGCAGCAGCTATAATGAAGACTCTATGACTCCGTGATGATGATGATGCAATGAAGACCTAAACAAATGTATAGATGATTGTGTAGAGAGAGAACACCTTCCTAGTTAAGAGGGAGTGTTGATGCATTTGTAACTTCGGAAAATATTCTAATGTATATTATCATTGTATGTTGTTGTACCCCCATTGGGGATGTGTGTTACCCCTTTACGGGATGTCTAAATTGTGTCTAGACCTTGAGGTACAACCTCCGTTGTAAGTTGGGACAATAGTCCCCAGTGTAACATCATGTAATATGTAATTATAGTCTCTCTAGGAGAAGTGGGCCCCATGTGAGATGACATGTAGGCTCGGGTTTTATATTTGATCAGTGACTTGAAAGGGTATAAATAGGGAGGCGCTCTCCCTCATTTATACATCTCACACGCTCTCTAAGGCACATGAGAGAGAAAGACAGTCAGAGGAGGAGAGAAAAATAGATGCTAAACATTTCTTATTACTACTTTTGATCATCTTACTATTCTGAAGAAGTTTGCAAGGTTTTCTCCTTTATGGTTTCCCGGATTAAAATCTATGTCTTGTGTATCTTTTATATCTTATGCATTTTGTTGTACTTGTTATTCTTTCAAATAAAGATCCTAGATAATCTAATCATATCTTAGGAAAATCTAACAGTGTGCATACATAAGGACCTTGCAATCAAGGAAACATGACCACTCCAACAGTGAGCCTACCATAAGAACCAGATGAAACACATGGTCACCAAACGAATCACCTCATGCTAAGTCAAGCTACTAATATAAATAAACAAGACAATGCATAACACCCATGTGCAATAACAATATACCTGCTCTACATGCCTATACCAGGTCCTGAATCATGTCTCTGACTAAATAAAAGGGCATAGGAAATATATTAGCCATCTGCTATGCTAAGTGAACCATGGTCTAACTCAATCCTCAATACGGTGTCATGTGGGCTCATTCTTGACAAAGGGGGAAGAACTGGAATGCTTTGGGTCCACTGACACTCTGTAGCTCTGAAAGATACTATGTCATCAATGCTCATATATCTGAAACTATGCTCAGCGCATGTAAGGAATTGCTGACAGCCTCTGGCACGGGATCTACATCATGGTAGCTCCAGCGAACATGGATGTGATAACAGGTAAATACTAGATTAAGAGAAAGTGGAGATCCAATTAAACCAAAGACATAGTTTTCTAAGGAGATCATACATAAAGCACTATGTAGACTAGATATTCAACCCTCTGTAATGGCTCAAATTAGACAGAAGCTTTTCTTTACACAAACAGTTCCGAAGAAGTATGTTAATCATGATTTTTATAAGCATTAACTAGAAATGCAAGGTGATTTTCTAAAAGAGGCTAGGGCAATTGCATATTTGGTCCGATAAACACTTCAATTTAGAGTTGAACAATGTTCTAGCAAAGATTAAAGAACTTATGGACAATAATAGTGTTAGATTTTTAACTCAGCATTATAATTTTCATCTCTTTCAACTTTTAATTCATAACTTATTTCATCCCACAGTTATAGCATCATTCATTTGCAATAGAAAATAAACAAGGATCAATGAAAGATAACCGTGCACAAGAGACAAAGATTTTATCGTGGGAAACCCAAACAGGAGAAAACCCAGCAAACTTTTCTCAAAAGAAATCAATCCAAATTTCAAGTACAATACCAAACATGAAGATTAATCCCTAGCACAAGAGTGTGCCCTTCTTTCATAAGAAACCCTAACAAACCTTGAAAGAGATAGAAAATCGAGATAATAACATAACCCTAAAATTACTTCTAGTGATCTTCACTTGTTCTCCTTGAGAAGTGCACGCCAATTGAGAGAGATGACCTTGCTTGAATGTGTCAAATGAAGTGTGACAACACTTCTATTTCTATTCTTCAGTTTACTTGATTTGCACTCTTGAGGCCGACTTGTACTTTTGCCTTCTTGGTCCAAGTTCCCCCTTTTACTGGGGTATTTTTCCCTTTCTTGTCTTTCGCATTCTTTGGAGCTTTTTTAATTGATTGTCTTGACTTCTTTGGATATTTCTTTATCATAGAAAATTTTTCCTCGTCGATATCTCCTCACATGCGGTCATATCCTTCCCAAGAGCTCTAATGTTGATTTGACCATACTCTAAGAAGTCTAGGTCACTTCTTAGAGCCAATTGTCAAATTCAACATTAGATTAGACTTTGTCTAATATACAAGGTGATAAGATCTTCTTGTACCATAAACAAGTCATCTCACTCTATAAGAATAAATCACTCCTGCCATTAAGCACTCCCACACGGTGAGTACACAATGTGACCTCTAGCCTACTACCACTCCAGTCAACACATGACTAGACGAGGCTAAGCATCCGGATCCCTCTATACATATAGTCAACACATGACTAATCAGGGCTACAACGGGGCCATTTTCTCCATGGTCGTGAACCTCTAAGAGAATGATCTGCAGAATATTTGCTCGATGCTGAAACCATGGAGAACATCGACAAATAGATATTACAAGAAATCATTTGTGATATGTGTGATGACGCAATAGAGCATCTGCCATCTCCAATTGCCTGCTTCCTCCAATGATGAATGAATCAATGGTAGATGAATTGCAGAGGTAGATACTTGGAGCAATTGTAGCATTGTTGGAAGCCACCTGGTGAGTGAAATTTTGAAGATGAAGGATATTTTAAATAAACAAAACTTTGCTCTCATATAGCATCTAGATGTATTTTGTGCCAAAGCAGAATGCTTTAAGCAAATAATGAAATGCAATGAAGAGTGGCAATATTTGGATGCTCAAAGGATAAGTGCAAACATTGATGAACATGAGAATATATGCATGTGTGTTTGTGTGCACAAAATATTAAGTACATGAATTGCAGAGCTAGATACTTAGAGAAATGGTAGCATCGTTGGAAGCCACTCAGTGAGTGAAATTTTGAAGATGAAGGATAATTTAAATAAAGAAAACTCTCAGCTCATATAGAATCTAGATGTGTTTTATGCCAAAGAAGGATGGTTTGAGAAAATAATGAAATGCACTAAAGAGTGGCATGATTTGGATGCTCAAATGACAAGTGCTAACATTGATAAACATGAAGATATGTGTGTGTGTGTGCACAAATATATATGTACACACATACAAAAGAAAAATAGAAGAAAGTGCTTCTACAAAGCTTTCAAAGACAAGGAATTGCAGATTAGACAGTTCTAGTTGTTCAACCTGAGTTTCTAAGAGCTACTTGAATCTTTCTTCTTCTTGTTATGTGATTTTTGTTTCTATATTTTTCTCATCCATGCCCAAGAGGCTATCAATCTCCATGGTCAGGTAATATGTTAAGCATTTATATTGCAGGAGGGAACCTTGTTGCAGAGTAAATATTTTGAAAGGAATATTCCCTCAATAATTTTAGTGTAAATATTAGCCAAGTATTATTTTGAGATGATCAGGTAATAGTTTGATGCATCACTTAGGCAAGTATGGATAAAGAGCTTGGCCCAATAGGAAAAGGAATACCTACTATGACTCTTTAATTGGGTTGAGAATGGACTTCCTATCATATTTTACTTTCTGCTGACGCTTGTATTATGATTAATGAATGAACAATGTGTCTTGGTTACTGCGCTTGAGTTATTTTTGTGTATTGAAATCCAAGCCACAGTGAAACAATTCAAATAACAACAAAATGACATTAAAGATTGAAAAATACAGTTATTTAATATCCAAGTGTGAATCATGAAATCCTCTTTCTGGATCATGTCAAAGCTTCTTTCCATTGTTAAACAAATTAGTAGGGCTTTACTAAAACCTATCTTCTCGCGGAAATAGGAAAAGGAATACCTACTATGACTCTTTAATTGAGTTAAGAATGGACTTCCTTTCATATTTTACTCCCTGCTGACGCTTGTATTATGCTTCATGAATGAACAATGTGTCTTAGTTAATGTGTTTGAGTTAATTTTTATGTGTACTGAAATCCAAGCCACAGTGAAACTATTAAAATAACAACAAAATGACATCAAAAGATTGAAAAATATAGTTATTTAATATCCCAGTGTGAATCATGAAATCCTCTTTCTGGATCATGTCAAAGCTTCTTTCCATTGTTAAACAAAATAATAGGGCTTTACTAAAACCTATCTTCTCACGGAAATAAAACATTACAGTTCACCAAAAGCTACTAATAGCAAGCTTTACCTAGCATTCCGAGCGGCTTCCTGCAAGTGACCTTGCTTTGGAGGACCATTTACCCATTCACACTGTAAAATGTCACACTGAATGCCTGCAAGATGTACACAAACACTGTCAGATAAAAGAAATTTACTATTTCATTGAGTACCTGAGATTTCCATCTCTGAAATTAGCAGAAGAATCCTAAAACTAAAATATGAAACCAAAAGATTCTGACTGTATTTTGAGAATGTAATAATTTAAAATAATTAGGATATTTCAAAGATTCTATGGATCAATGTCCTATCAATTCTAGCATACAAGGCTTGCATATTTCACCTATAGTTGAAACCCAAGTCTGAACATAGTTAGCCTCTATGCCACTCTCAGTTCGGAGGCCATGGTCCACTACCAAGCCCACAAGACCATTAATATAATCACCAGTCTTGGCATGTGTACCAAGTTCAGAACACTTCCAAAGGGAAGCAAGAATACACAGTGCCATGCTATCTGCCCCACCTGATACCCCAATTGCTGCACAACAAGATTGGGCATTAGCATTCATTACCTACATAGAACACTCAAGGAAGAACATTCTAGAAAGCAAATTGACAAGGAAAAAATTGCAAATAAGAAATCATCAAAAACGATTCCCAAAGTTGGCCATCCTTTTCACAAAAGTAAAACTTCTCCCTTGCAATCAAAGTAAAGCAAATTGTGCAATTTACTATGGGATGCAACTTCTATATATAACAGGTCTATAGAAGTGTTAGCAGGAGTACCAACTCTTTCAAAATTTGTGTTAATACCTTCTAACAGTTATGTCCTCTTTCCATGCATAATGTATAAAAGTTGTCAATGGACTAATGACATCATCAACAAGAACACAGCAGTATATAAGTACTATTGTAAAGCATGTAACATGAAAAAGAGCACACAAGAGATTGACAATTTGTTCTCAACAAAGGCACAGTTAATAATAACGAAACTGAACATGCTTGCCTGAATGGGTGCTTAGACTTCAGAAACCAGATGGTTCTTTGGAGAAAGATTTATCTCAGGTAAACAATATGTTTGAGTGCACATTCAAAACATCTTTTCTCCATATGCTGTATCTGACAGAATAATTGATGCCAAGAACCAAGGTTATAAAGTTAATCCCAATAAGGTCTCCCTCGCGAAAAGCGAGAGATTGAATGGTGAGAATACTAAGGACAAACTTCTTGCTGCCCTGAACTCAACGAAACCAGCAAATGTCCTAGCTTAATGGCCTGCCCTATGAATTTTTAAAATAATGTGCAAAACTGGGTGTTGGCATAGAACAACAATTACCCTTTCATTCTGATAGAATAAATGGGTGTTGGAGCTTGTGCAACTTCAGAAGCTATTCTTATTGTTCTTGTATTCTATGTCACAGGGTTCGGCGTATTTTATCTTTGAAGTTCGAGATTCGCCGAACTTCGAAAAAAATTTGCAATTCGTTTAGGTTCGGCAAATTTCAACACCGAACCTCAAGGCGAACCGAACCGAATCGAACTCGAACCCGAACGAATTTAAAGTGAATTTCATTCGATTTTTAAAGCGAATTTCAAGGTTTTGTCCTGTCGGTTCCGTGTTCCACTGTCACTTCATCCTTTTCGCCTGCGCATGTTTTCTCCCGAGTCCACACCACTCTCATACTCCCGACTCCACACCGCTCTCGTTGCAACTTGCAACTTACCACAGCCATGACCCTCTGCGTTCACCAATCGATGCCCTCTGCAACTTACCACAGCCCCAACATTCTGCATTCAAGTTTCAACAGCTGTTGCGTCAACGCCCACGAGCCACATCCCACCTACACAGTGCACACCTGCAGACCACAACCCCATCCCGCCTACACAGTGCATAGTGCAACTGCACACCATAGCCCACCCGACCCCGCGGGCCGCTACTCCACTGCAAGTCTGCAGACTATGACTGTGAGTCTGGACTCTGGAGTCCTGGACTCGTGGCTCGTGAGTCGTGAGTAGTCAATGCTGAACTTTGAGTGGAGTCTGGACCGGTCACAACTGACAAAATTTACCAATGGCAATTACAAACTTACAACAACGCTAGGGACCGGGGTTATCATCTTTGTGTTCTTTCCAAAACATCTGTTTGCTCCAGAGTCCACAACATCTATTCGGCATTTACAATCGACATTCATCCTATTCAGTGTTAGGTAAAGCGTAAACCTTCTTTAATTTTAATTTTTAAACTTTAATTAAACAGAGTTACAAAACTAGGAAGTTACAAATTCTAAAATATGGTTTAACTTTACAAAACAAAAATTGCAGAAACATCATACATGGCACCTTAAAAATCAACAGCAGAAGGATGGAAGTATATGGAGAAATTGGATGGGTTTGGGAAGCATTTGAAATGCAAACTATGTGGTCATCAGTTTTGTGGGTCCTTAACAAGAGTGATGGACCACATGCTCTCTTCTAGTAATGGTAAAGGAGATGGTGTTAAAGGCTGCAAAAAGGTGTTTGCAGAATTGAGGCAAACACTTGAAAATGATTTTGAGAAAATTAAAGGAACCAAGGAGATGAATGAAAACAAAAAAAGACAGATTCAATCAGAGATTGAAATGTCTTACAACCCCATTTCCTCACTTACTCCAAGCAGAGATGCAACTGAAGTTCATCTCAGGTTCAACACACAAGATCAAGTGGGACAGCCACATTAAATTCTTTTTGGAAGCCTGTACAGAAGCAAGAGGTTGATGATGCTATGGCTGAAATGTTCTTTGCAGCTGCTATTCCATTTAATGTGGCCAGAAACCCTTACTTCATCAATGCATGCAAGAAAATTTCAAATTTTGGAAAAGGATATGTGCCTCCTAGTTCCAAGACGATAAGGACCACTCTTTTGAAGAGGTCAAAAGAAAGGGTGACAAGCAGGTTGACCAAGATCAAAGAATCTTGGAAAAAAACAGGTTGCACAATTTTATCTGATGGTTGGTCTGATATGTGTCACAAACCTCTAACCAATGTGTTGGTTTCATGCCCCAAAGGGATATTATTTCTGAAGGTAGTTGATGCATCAAGACACAATAAAACTGCTGCATACATTTTCAAGATCTTAGAAGAAGCGATTCTTGAAGTTGGTGAAGACAATGTGGTCCAAGTTGTAACTGATAATGCTTCAAATTGTGTGGGAGCTGGAAAGCTAATAATGGATAAGTACAAAACATGCCCCAAAGGGATATTATTTCTGAAGGTAGTTGATGCATCAGGATACAAGAAAACTGTTGAATAAATTTTCAAGATCTTAGAATAAGTGATTCTTGAAGTTGGTGAAGACAATGTGGTCCAAGTTGTGACTGATAATGCTTCAAATTGTGTGGGAGCTGGAAAGCTAATATTGGACCCCCTGTGCTGCTCATTGCCTTGACTTGTTGCTACATGATTTAGCAAAGTTTCCATGGATTAATGAGGCAATTCGAAAGGGGAAACAAATGTCCCACTTCATATTTAACCATCACCTCACCTTGAGCTTGTTTAGGAAGCAAGCATCTAGAGAGCTACTGAGGCCCTCTGATACAAGATTTGCCACATATTACATTTCCCTCAAAAGAGTGGTTGAGGAAAAGACAAGTATTAGAGGTGTTGTTTGCAATAATGAGTGGGAAAACCCTCGGCTTTCAAAAGAATCTAAAGGGAAAGAATTGAAGAAAATCATTTTGGGTAGTGATTTTTGGCAAAGTGCCATAAAGGTTTTGAAAATATGTGAACCTATTGTTGACATGCTTCACATGGTCGATAGTAACACCCCTTCCATGGGATTTGTTTATGAGGGCATGGATCGTTGCAAGGAAGCCATAGCAAAATCCTTTAACAATGTGGAAAGTGAGTACATGGACATATGGCAGATAATAGATGAGAGATGGAAGATATTGCATAGCCCTTTGCATGGAGCAGCTTGTTATTTGGATCCTAGATTATTTGGGATAGAAAGAAATGATGATGTAGAAGTCATCAGTGGCTTATATGCAGCTATTAAGCGGTTGACTCCAAATCTAGAAGAATCTAGGAGGCTTAGAGAGCAACTTCGGGCATACAAGTCAGAAGAGGGGTTGTTTGGAAGTGCTTGTGCCATAGAGGATAGGAATAACATTCCTCCATGGGAATGGTGGAATTACTATGGAGCAGAGTCACCTCAATTACAACGTTTTGCAGTTCGTGTTTTGAGCCAGGGATCAAGTTCCTCTCCTTGTGAAAGGAATTGGAGTAGTTTTAACCATATCCAATCAAAGAAGAGAAACAAATTATTATCTATGCGATTGGAAAACCTTGTTTATGTTTGCAGCAATTTGAAATTGGCCTTATACAGTGTGGCCAAAGATTCATCTAGTTCCACTCACCCATTGTTTGAGGCTGAGCCTACTTCCAAGTGCGGAAGAAAATGATCTTGGCATTGATGGTGATAGCAGCAATGAGCCTACTGCTACTGATGACAGATGACAGAGTTTTAGTTAGTGATGCATCTGACAATCACATCTCTAGTGTCTTTACTGCCCCTTGTGCTCTTGATGATTTAGATCTTTATGATGTTACAAGCAGGCCACTAGAATAGGAATTTGACGATGTTTGAATTTTTGTGAAACAATTTCAAGGATTAGAAGTGTTTTACATTATGGACAGCCTTTTAAATTTGTATTTTGAAGACTATAACAACCTATATTTTGAACACTGTATTTTGAAGACTATTACAGCGGCCAGCTTATATTTTGAAGATTGTATGTAGTTGATAAGAGCCTATATTTTGAATTTAGTGGACAGCCTCTTAAATTTTGAATTTTAAAGTCAGTATGTAGTTGATTTTGTAATTTAAAACTGCAATTAGCAATATCTGCTAAAAAAAGCATCATGTTTAATAGTTTACTTATTATTGAATCATTGTGATTGATCATATTTATCATGTTTTGTATATGTAGGAATCAGGATGTGGCTGTTTAAAACTTGGAATTATGTTCATGTTGTAAATTTTAATTTTTTTACTATGTTATAAATTATATGCTATTTAAATTTTAATTTTAAATTATGATCATGTTGTAAATTTTAATTTTTTATTGCTGATTAGTGCTACTGCAACACTACTTACTGATTACTAATTAGTGATTATTATGCTCAGATCTGTTAAATTTACTTATTTCCTGCTTTCAAATTATTTTAAGTTTTAACTTTTATGTTATATTTCATTATTTATAGTGTAAATGTACATAGAGGTTGCAGCATTGAGCATAAATTATAATGATAAAATTTCATATATTTTCTTCATTTGTTTTATTGTATATTTTATTATATATATAAATATGAAATTTTTTATATTGGCGAACGTAATGCCAAACCTCATCCCGAACTTCATAAAAAAAATCGAATTTCAAGGTCGTCGAACCCGAACCATGTGACATAGCTTGTATTGTACCTCCTATGGGAGATGAACTTATTCTAATCAATCATACAAACCCTAGAAGAACAATGTAAACCTTGGGGACAAAGCAAGCAAAAGAAATGATAAAATAAATTATAAAATATAAAATATATTGCTCCCCCAAGAGAAGTCAGCCCCAGTCAAAATATTAGTGGAAAATCTGTATAAATAGAAGGCGCCCCTCCTCATTATTCCACACAACAGCAGCACAGTGACGTTCGCAATTTTCTAGGAGAGAGAGATGTTCGCATATACTGCAGAAGAAGACTGTTTTCAGGGTTTCTATATTTGGAAAGCATTTCCATATCTTCTCTTTCTTATTCATTGTACATTTTCTCAGAATTATCATCTCTAAACGAAGGTTGTTGGGTTTTCTCCCATTTGGGTTTCCCAGGATAAAATACTCGTGTTATTGTCGTGTTATTGTTCTGTGCTTTGTCTATCTTTTAGTGATCCTATTGATAAATACAATTAAGATATACTGCTATAATCTTAAGAATATCTAACATGGAATCAGAGCAGTGCTAGAAAAAGCCATTGTCGGAACTCTGTCAGAAACCTGTCGAAACTAGGGTTTCTTCTTTCAAGGTCTTCACTCAACCTTTTGGCAGAAAAAAGAGCTTTGAGAATTTCGCTCTAAGGAGGGGGCATCTTTTGGTGAAGACAGAATTCAATTCTGAAATTTTTCAATTTTTGACCTAATTCTGCTGCTGCAACAAAAATTAGGGTTTCAGTTTTTGACCTACTCCCTCCACATTTTTGGCTCGACTCTAACTCTACTCAACTCGCCTCTCTAGGACGCATTTATCTGTGGAGTTAGTTTCCAAAACATCAACCTTCAGTTTTGACCTAGTCTCTGCTAGGGTTTCAAATCCAGATCTACAGTCAAGATGAACAGCATGAAGGTTGAAGATCGTCTGAAAGGAGCTTCCAACTTCATCCCCTGGAAGTCTAGGGTTCTTCTCCTACTAGAAGAAAATGACCTATTACAGTGTGTAAATGAAAAGGTCCTGTTGACCACCAAAACCAACTAGGTGGACAATGATGTACCACGCACATGTTGGATGCGCCTTGAAGATAAGAATGAAGTACTTAATGATTATATCAAGCGAGGCAGCTCTTCTTCTCTTCTTCTCTCTATGAAATTTTTGCATCCCTGTGGGGGATTTTATAAAGGTATCTCAGCATGAAGCTCTAGTTTTTTGTAACTTAATCACCTAAGACTTAGTCACTAGGGAAGTCCTTTCATCGAGTGTTTTTTCACTTGGATAATTAAAATTTCTTTTTAGAGATTTTAATTATTTGAGTTTTTCACTCAAAATTACCTCCAAAGTGGTGAAAGGTGTTTTAGTGATAGAGTCCATGGGGTGATTGGGGCCTAGGAATGTTCTATATTACCATGCTAGACACTATCCAGAGTCTTACAGAATTTCATTAAGTTTTGCCTAGGATTTTTTAATTTATGGTGATTAAAAATCGTCTCTCGGCATAAAAAAGTTGTATTAAAAAGAGGGTTAAATGGCATCTAATGCCCATGAATATGGGTATGGGTACTCAAAATCAATGGCATGAGTCCCCCTACACCCTTGGGCAAAGTTTGAAGTCATTCGGACAAGTCTTGCTAAGGTTTTGGTCACATTTTCCAAAACCAGTCAAGGAAATCAGGAAAATTGGCAATTAATTAGAGAGCCAAATTTTGGAAAAGTGACTATAGTCACTTGGGTGGCCAAGTAAAGGTTCGAATGTTTATATTAGGCTCCTAAGATAAATTTAAGACCCAAAGGGGGGGGGGGGGAGGGCAAGTATGCATGTAACAAGTTTTGAGTTGTCAACTCTAGGGGGGTGCCCCTTTCTCTCTTTGATTGGTTGGATGAGTTAAAGTCAATGGAAGGGGCCCCACTATGGTAGTTTCCTCCCCGTTTGACATAGCAATAAGGATAAAAGCATTAAATTGGGGGTTTTTCTCCCCATATTGGATATCTCAAACCTTGGTTTTGCCCTCCTTGAGCAGATTCGCCCCCTCTCTTGGGCCCCCCTCTCTTGGGCCCCCCTCTCTCCCTTGTGACACTTCTCTAGCAAGCAAAGAGCCTCTATCTTTCATTTTTCCTATTTAAGGAGGCTTCCCCTCCTCATTTGGGTTAGAATCTCTCATGCTCTCACTCTCTTGCTTGCATTTTGCTCTCATTCTTTGAGATTACTGTAATTTCTAGCCATTGGGCATTTTTAATAAAAAGCTTTGGAGGAGATCTTGTGTTGTTGGGTGGTGACTTGCTCCTGTTTTCTCAAGTTCTTTCAAGTACAAGTGAGGCCAATCGGCTTCAGGACACGAAATCCATAGTTGAGTAATAAAGCAATCAGCTTCAGGACACGAAATCCATAGTTGAGTAATAAAGAAATATGTATATTGAAGATGATAAATATTACAAATGACACTCGCCTTTATAGGCTTGAGTGTGTAAAATGAAAGGTTACACCCTTTCGGATAATAGTTAACTAATTTACTTAATATTTTATTTAATATTTGTTACATTGCCACTCCCCTTTAATATTTGTTACATTGCCACTCCCCTTAAGGGAGCTTTGTCCTCAAAGTTGTGTTAGAGAAAGATGTAGTTGCCGGAATTGTTCGCATTCCCATGTTGCATCTTCTTCCGGGAGGTTTTTCCATTTTATAAGGTACTATTTAATTACTCTTGTCCTTAACCTTCTTTCTCTAGTAGTAATGATATATTCTGGTTCAAAAATAATTCTTCCTTCATCATCTAACATGGGAAGTAGTGTTTGTGCCTGCTGGTGTTGACCTATCATCCTTTTTAAGCATGAAACATGGAAGACATTGTGGACATGACTTGAGTTCAGTAGCTCCAATGCATATGCCACGTGGCTAATCTTCATATTGATTTGATATGGGCCATAAAACCATAGAGCTAATTTATTCTTTCCATTTTTTTTAGTGACAATTGTTTATAGGGTTGTAATCGTACAAATACCCAATCTCCAACTTCGAATTCCCATTCTGTTCGATGTCGATCTGCTTGCTGCTTCATTCTATTCCTTGCGGTGTTTAGATTCTCTTTAAGTATTTGTACAACCTTTTGATTTTCTTCTAAATGGTCTTTTACTGAGGCAACCCTTGCTTGGTTGGTAATGATATCCTTCTAGTTTGGGGGTGCATATCCATAGAGGGCTTGAAATGATGTCATTTTTGTTGATGTGTGATAAGTAGAATTATACCACCATTCTACAAGATGTAACCATTGAACCCATTTATTTTGTTTATCAGTTACGAAGCAACAAAGGTAGGTCTCTAAGCATTTGTTGACGACTTCTGTCTGGCCATCTGTCTGAGGATGATAAGATGAGCTCATGTTAAGTGTCGTTCCAATTTGCTTGCAAAATTCTCTCCAAAAATTACCTTTAAATTTGGCATCCCTACCACTCACGATAATCTTGGGGAAACCATGTAACTTGTAGATATTTTTACAGAAGGCTTCTGCGATTTCCTTCACAGAATCAGTTCTCTTTACTCCTATAAAATGTGCATATTTGGTTAACCTGTCTACTACTACTAGTATTTTGTCTTTTTCATATGATATGGGTAGACCTTCAATGAAATCCATAGAAATTTCCTCCCACTTCTGGTTTGGGATATGCAATGGATGGAGTAACCCAAGACTTGAGATATTCTCTGCTTTATTTCTCTGAAAAGTGTTACACTCTGCAACATAATTGTGAATGTGGGCATTCATACCCTTCCAGAAGAATGATTGCCTTACATTATAGTAGGTTTTATAAAATCCTACATGTCCCGCGACCGGGCAGTCATGTGATTCTTTACATACCTTGGTCTTAAACCTAGAGTTTGCACTTAAGTAGATTCGTCCTTTGTACCATAAGAGGTCTTTCTTCCATTCAAACTTTGGATACTGATTTATGTTGTTAATTATGGAACAAACCTTTGTATTCTTAGCATATTCGGTTCGAATTTGGGATTACCATTGATACGGCATAGACTTGTACCTCTTCATCTTTCCTTGATAGGGTGTCAGCTACTACATTGTCCTTCCCCTTTTTATGTAAAATGTCCATATCGAAGGTAGAGATCTTTTCAATCCACTTTTGTTGTTCAGTCGTTAACGTCTTTTGCTGTAATAAGTGTTGTAGACTATTATGGTCTGTTCGGATTAGGAACTTGCTTCCCAGCAGATATTGTTGCCATTTAGTTAACGCATGCATGATGGCAAGCATTTCCTTGTTGTAGGTAGACTGTAGGCATTCTTTTTTGTTCAACTTCCTGCTTTCAAAAGCGATTGGATGACCTTCTTGCATCAGCACGGCTCCTATCCCAAACCCTGAAGCATCACATTCAATTACAAATGGTTTTGAAAAAGCAGGTGTTGCCAAAACGAGAGTTGAAGACATCATTTGTTTCAATATTTCAAAGCATTTTCTTGCTTCATCATCCCATAAAAAGGAATTCCTTTTTAGAAGATTTGTTAGCAGAGCAGTGACATGTGCATAGTTTTTGATGAATCTTCGATAGTAACCTGTTAATCCCAAAAATCCTCGTAATTTTGAAACACTCTTGGGTTGGGGCCACTCCTTCATCGCTTGGATCTTCCTTGGGTCCACCTTGACTCCTTCCTTTGATATTATATGACCGAGATACTCTACTTCTTGCTTCCCAAACATGCATTTTGACTTCTTTGCATAGAATTGGTTTTCCTTCAAAAGAGATAGAACCTTTTCTAATTGCTTCAAATGTTCTTTCCACGTCTTGCTATATATAAGGATGTCATCGAAAAATACTAACACAAATTTCCTTAAGTAGGGCTCAAATAGTTCATTCATAGTTGCTTGGAATGTGGCAGGGGCATTAGTTAACCCAAAAGGCATTACTTTGAATTCATAATGTCCTTCATGAGTTTGGAAAGCATTCTTTGCAATATCTTCTAATCGGACCCTGATTTGATAGTACCCTGACCTTAAATCAAGTTTTGAAAAATACTTTGTGTCATGAAGTTCATCCAGCATATTGTTGATGAAGGGAATTGGAAACTTGTTTTTAATCGTTATTTTGTTTAACCCTCGATAATCAATACATAGCCTGAATGATTCGTCCTTCTTTCGTACTAACACGACTGGAGCTGCATATGGGCTTCTGCTCTTGGTGATGACACCACACTTCAATAATTCTTGAACTAACCTTTCTATTTCTGTTTTGTGATGGTGGGGATACCGATAAGGTTTAACTTTGAAAGGGTTTGACCCTGATTTAACCTTGATTATGTGTTCTTTACTTCTTTCAAGTGGTAGCTACATTGGTAAGTCTTCAAATATTTGTTTATATCTCTGGAGTAATTTTTGGATTTCTTCTGTGAGCTTGTTCTGTTCGCATTCTTGTCCTTCCATTTGATGGCATTGGATCACATATGTTGATGCTCCTTTTCGAATGAGTTTCTCCATCTGTTGAGATGAAACTACTTGTGTACTTGGTGGATGGAAACCATGTAGTTTATAATTTTTTCCTTGCCATTTAAACTTGATGAAATGTTTTTAGTGATTAGCAGAGTATGTTCCCAATGTTTGTAACCATTGGACTCCCAGAACGATATCCACTCCACCTAATGGTAATGTGTATAGTTCTGATTCTAATTTGAAGTCCTGAATTTGGAGTTTCACTTTGTGACATTTTCCGACTTTTTCGATTTTCGATACATCTGCAACCATCATTTTTATGTCAAGAACTAGATGTACAAACAACTTGAGTTTTCTGGCGACTCTTATATCAAGAAAGTTATGAGTGGTTCCGGTGTCTACTAGCACTATAACATTTTCATTTTTTATATGCCCTTTAACTTGAGAGTCTGTGGTTGACTAATGCATGTCATGGCTGCTAGGGAGATTTTAGGGGTCTCGTCGTTTCCGAATGCCATATTTGCGGTCGCCTCCTCTTCATCTTCTGATTCATTATTCTCCTCTGCTTCACAAGTATATAATTTCTTTGAGTTGTCCTTGGGGTGACACCAATGTTTAGGATTCCATCTGTCTCCACGTCATCGACATTTTCCTTCCCTCATTCGTTGATTTTCGAGGTTCTTCCTACCGTCCCTTCTAGGTGGAGGGATGTATTTGTTTGTATTGTCCTCTGGATTCGTTTCGATGTTTCTCTGTAAATATGACTTCCCTTTGTTTGATTGGAAGTTGTCAAATTTGGCCTCGGCTGCTTTTGCTTTCCGTCTTGCTGCCTCAACATTTGCTATGTCATGCATTTTTAACTCTTTTTGTATGTAAGGTTTTAGTCCTCCCAAGTAAGTTTCTAGTCGTTGTGTGTCTGTTAATCCAAATACTCTGGTAGTGAGCGATTCCCATTGGGGTGTGAATTCTTCGACGTTTCCTTTTTGCTGTAACCTGGTAAGCTTCGAGAAAAATTCGTCTTCATTGATTCCTTGGAAACCTTTTGAGGAAATCATTTTTGAACAAATTCCATGTGTATGGGAAGTTGTCACCTTTCCACCACATATACCAATTATAGGCATGGATTTCAAGATGCATAGATGCATACTTCACCTTTTCTACATCTGTTATGATGTTAAAGATATCAAAGTATTCTTTTGCTTTATTTAACCACGCAATGCATTGTTCGCCATTTCCACTGAACTTTGACATTTATATTTTTGCTTTGGGGAGATACACTACATAACGCTGATACTGATTGCCTCTTGTCTTGTTGTGTGGTGGTGATCCTAAATTGCTGGCTGAAGCACACGACATATATGAATCGTCTTTTTGTTTGCGACGATCTTTTGTCTTTTTCTTTTCCATCATCTCCATGAGAGTATTTAACTTGTCGTTCGGTTGGTCTTGTTTTTCCTTCATCCCGTCCAATTTGTCATCTAGCCTTCCATCTAACACTGAAACGACTTCCTCTCTAATTTCATTTTTCAGCTTTGTATTGCAATTTTTTATTTCTTTCTTTAAATCTTCTTGACTCTTAATAATGTGATCATTGAAATCCTTCTCCAATTTTTCAATTTGGACTTTTAACCCCGTCGTCATGGTTCTAAGGTGTGGTGGTGAATAATTAGACCCACTTTTGGCTTATGAGTACGAGTAATATTTGTCGTGATTGGTTGTGTGGTTGATTAAAATCAATTGATAGTAATTATAATAATATAATAATTATTATTATTTGTAATTTATAAAGTTAATAATTTATATATTATTTAACTTTATTTCATTATTTTTTTTATATTATTTTTTTTGAAAGGTGTGGTGGTGAATAAAGTTAATAATTATCTTTATTTAACTTTGAGGCGGAGGATGATAGGTGACGTGGATCGTGGATTAGTTGGGGGATGGAGGAGGTGGCGGATGGATGAGTGGGTGATGGAGGCGCGAGGTGGACGGAGGTGGATGGAGGGGTGGATGAAGGAGGCGCGAGGTGGATGGAGGGGTGGCGGATGGAGGCGCGAGGTGGATGGAGGCAGATGGAGGGGTGATGTAAGAAGATGCAGAGGCAAAGGTGGTGGATGGAGGAGCGCGAGGGAGATGCAGCGCGGAGGAAGCACAAGGGAGCAGCGAGGAGGAGGTGCGAGGGAGCAGCGAGGATGAAGGACGATGGAGCAGGAGAGGGTCGACAGGCGCGGATCCATGCAGAGGTGGAGCGTGAACTGTAGCGAATGGCGGATGCGAGAGATAATGGACAGCGGCAATGTTTTGCTGGCTCTGATACCAAATGAAGCAATTGGCTTCAAGACACGAAATCCATAGTTGAGTAATAAAGAAATATGTATATTGAAGATGATAAATATTACAAATGACACTCGCTTTTATAGGCTTGAGTGTATAAAACGAAAGGTTACACCCTTTCGGATAATAGTTAACTAATTTACTTAATATTTTATTTAATATTTGTTACACTATAGTCACTTGGGTGGCCAAATAAAGCTTCTAATGTTTATATTAGGTTCCTAAGATAAATTTAAGACCCAAAGGGGGGGCCCCAAGTAAGCATGTAACAAGTTTTGAGTTGCCGACTCTAGGGGGGTGCCCCTTTCTCTCTTTGATTGGTTGGGTGAGCTAAAGTCAATGGAAGGGGCCCACTATGGTGGTTTCCTCCCCATTTGACATAGCAATAAGGTTAAAAGCATTAAATTGGGGGTTTCTCTCCCCATATTGGTGATCTCAAACCTTGGTTTTGCCCTCCTTGAGCAAATTCGACCCCCTCTCTTGGGCCCCCCTCTCTCCCTTGTGACACTTGTCTAGCAAGCAAAGAGCCTCTCTCTTTCATTTTTCCTATTTAAGGAGGCTTCCCCTCCTCATTTGGGTTAGAATCTCTCATGCTCTCACTCTCTTGCTTACATTTTGCTCTCATTCTTTGAGATTACTGTAATTTCCAGCCATTGGGATTTTTTAATTAAAAACTTTGGAGGAGATCTTGTGTTGTTGGGTGGTGACTTGCTCCCGTTTTCTTGAGTTCTTTCAAGTACAAGTGAGGTCAAAGAGAAAAATTGTTTCGCCTTGGTAAGATCTTCTTAGTTTATGTAGATCTTATAATATTTTCTCTCTTGCATTCAAGAACTTCAAGCATTTCTTGGTTGAATAGTTTGATTTCTTTAATCATTGTGAGAATCCCACCTCTCTTTGTGTTTGTTTAGCTTATCTTTCAAATTGCAAGTTATCCAGATTGAAGAGTGGGATTCTTTGGTTAAATGCCCCACTTCTTAAACCATTTGAAGAGCAAAGAGCACACTAACTCCTTAAAAAAATTCCGCATTTTAGTCTTAGTTGGTTGGGTTCTTCAAGTCTGATTTTTACTCATATTCACTCAAATTTTTTCAACAATATTCTCTTGGCAACTTTGTATAAATTTTGTATATATATTGCACTAACATACTAACTTCCCCAAAGTATTTTGGGCAGATTTTATCATTTTCTGTTTGCTAGTTTTTAGGAGGTTAGTAACACAACAGGACAAAACTCTGTCAAATTTCAGCCATAGAAGAGTTTTAAGGCCACCCCAAAGGAAGAGTTTCAAGGCCATCTCAAGAAAGGAAAAAAAAAACACGGTTTTTCTCACTGCTTTTACCTCTTTCTTTACGCTGAAATTTCAACCTTTGTAACAAGTCCAAAGAGAGTCTCTTGGACTTGATTTCTTGCTTTGCATTTTCAGTTAAATCAAGTCTCATTTATATGCCATCCATTGCTAGCAATAGAAGTTGGGCTTGCCCACCTTTGCATAAGCAATTGTTGATTGGCGTGAGTTTATATTAGTTAGAGTTTCATTTTGTTTTTATTATTTCTTTAATTTTTCCCACACCTTGCAAGTGGTTTGGCTATGCCATCCTTGCAAAATCGTGTCGGCTGGTGTTTTTTTTGTTTTATTATTTTCATTTGCCCACACCTTGCAAGTGATTCGGTTTTGCCATCCTTGTGAAATCGTGTTGGCTTGTATCTTTCTTGCTTTCACTTTTATTTGCCCACACCTTGCAAGTGATTCGACTTTGCCATCTTTGCAATATCATGCTAGCTTGCATTGTTAATAATTGTTAAATTCTTCATTTCGTTTAAAATAAACCAAGCCCCATTTTTTGCCCTGTATCCTCTCCCCCCGCCGGTTCGACCAATCTAGGGTGATGAGAACGGGCAAATATTTGTGTTGGCTAGTTTAATAGGCACCCAGATAAGTATCTTCATTAGAAAGGAGAAGAAGAGGCTCTACCTGTGGAGCTAGTGGGGTAGAGGTCGTAGGGGGCTTCGTGGCACTTTGTGTCTTCCAGTTGAACACCCAACAAGTTTCGAGTTTGACCCGTGGAGCTAGGTGAGAACCTTGTGTTCCAATGTTGAGCACCCGGCATTCTCTCTCTAATCGAAGGAGATAATCTCTTGGGGTAGACATCTAGAATAGTTCATTTCTTTGCAACAAACACGTTAATTCCCTAAGTCAAAGAGAGGCATAAAATTTACTAAAACTTACAGGACCACTTGCATAACATTGTACAATCATTTACATTATTCTACTTTGCAATCACTTTATTTTAACTTACACATTTATTGGAAGTCATCATGTTCTTGTATATTTGTTAAGGGAAATGAGTTGATGCTTTAGGAAAATTATTTGAAGTTGATTATTGTGACTCCATAGCCCGAGTAGAGACGGCACTGGACATTTTGATTATTTGATTGTTTCTCTCTTTCATACATTACTGGTTGATTGTTAAAGGGTTTGCCTGACATTGAAATATTTGCATCACTGCACGCTGATTGTCATTTTCTGTAATTTACAACTCCCAGAAAACATTCTTAAAAAAAAAATAACTTAGTAAGTAGGAACTCCCCCCTTGGCCTTTAGGAGTTGTGGTCTAAACGGAGGAGTTTAGAACCGAGGTGACAGTGGGTTCTCAACTCATAAGTTGCCCTTAGGAACACACATAGTGGTTGGGAGACTTACCCATGTCCAAGTGTGTTTTAGGCGACAACATTTTTGGCGTCGTTGCCAGGGACAAGTCTCTTGTCCTTGGTTAAATTGACATTTTAATTTTAATTTTACTACACAAGGATAAAGTTATTAGATATTGCTTAATCTTCAAGTAGCGACTCTAGTTTCAAATTCGGTAAGGTATTCTACTAGGAGCAACTCTAGGGGTGTTTTTGGCCCTCTCCCTGAACCTGAAAGGGTTTATAGGAGAAGATTAAACAGACTAGCTCCTTGTAGACTCCTTGCAAGTCTTGGAGAAGAAGCAATCTCTGATATACATTTATTATTTAATAATCCTTTAATAATCTCACCAATGGATGCAATTTACCAACCATGTGATTTCTCAAATATCCAAGGTTATCCTCATCCTATTCTTGACAAAGCTCTTGAGAGGTTGCCTTCTTTTCAGGGAAACAATGTTGTTTGTGCAAAGACTCATATTCGAAATTTCAGCCTGTGCATTAGCAAGTGGTGCAAGTGGTGCAACGCCCATAACTATGAGGATGTCAAAATGAAACTCTTTGTTTTGTCCATGGAGGAAGATGCCCTTGATTGGTTCACAGAGCAAGATGATGATAAGTTTAAAACTCTTCAAGAAATCCTAGATGTCTTCAATGAAAGATGGGGAGATAGGAAAGAAGCTCATTTTTTGTTTGCTGGCTTGCATGCAAGTCAAAAGAAGGAAAATGAAACTATGGAGGAATTTAATAAGAAATTCAATGATTTGGTCAAAATCCTTGATGCAAAGATTAGACCTCCTGAGGATGCCATATTGATACATTATATGGAATCCTTTGATGGTGAAATTAGATATCAATTGAGGGATAAGGAGCCCGCAAATCTAAAAGATGCTCAAAAGTTGGCCACTAAAATTGAAAAGAACATGCAAGCTTCTGGGAAGTCAAATATTCCTGGATTCACAAGGGGGACTTCTTCCAAGTTTCATGAAGATAAGAAAAAGAAGCCAGAAATTCCAGAATCGTCAAATGATTCTATTAAAGAACTCGCCCAATTGATTAAGCAAATGTAGATTAATCATGCTAATCAAATGACAACAATGCAAAATAGATTAATAACCATGGAGACGTCCCAAGCAAACAAGTTTTAGCCTAAGCATAATGAAAAATGGCAAAAGAAGCCTTCATCTCATGAGCAAAGACCCCCTAATACTTTAGAGTCTTCCAACTATGTTGATCATCAAGGCATCCCATATTGTAGACCTTGTGGGGAATTCCATGATGAATCGAATTGCAAAGTTTTTCTTCAAATTTGCAAAGAAGAGCCTTTTGATTTAGAAAATGAGCAAATTAATATGTGTGGTCAAGAATATCCCGTTCCAAGAGAAGAATGGATAGAAATGATGGAGCAAAGTAGTTGGGTGAATTTTGTGAATGATCAAGTTGATAAAGTGACTAAAGTCTATGGGAAAAAGCCCACTCAAGGGCAAATATTAGAAATGGCTAGGCATGAAGCAATCACTTATCAAAGGAGAGGAAAGCAAAATCAAGAGAAGACTCAAAGCAAGCATCCCTAATGTATCTTCTCCCCTTAAAGAAAATGTCCATTCAAATAAAGAATTAAATATTGATTTAGGAGCATGGGCAAGTAAAGTAAATGTAATGGTTCCTTTGACAGAAATGGTAAAGATGGATGGCCAAAGGGATAAGCTCTACAAAGCCTTAGAAGACCCTATTCCAAGCAGTAGTGTGTCAAGGAGTGATCAGAAGAACATGGAAAAGCAACCAGTAGTAGCTTACCAAGATGCACCTGTGATTTTGCAAGTTGGTGATAGGGGTAATCAAAAGAATCAACCATTTTTCATCACTTTGTGTATGAATGAAATCCACCTATACAATCCTTGACTCTAGTGCAACTTCAAATGTCATGCCTAAGAAAGTAATGGAACAACTTAACTTAAGAATTTCAAGGCCTTACCATAACATTTGTGCCATGGATAGTAAAAAGATGGAAGTATGTGGTTTGATATAGGATTTGCAGGTGCATCTAGCTATGTATCCAGATATTCAGTTAACCATGGATATAGTAGTAGTTGATGTTCCTGATGCTTGGGGTATGTTAATTTCTAGAAAAACAGCTACTGATTTGGGGGGTAATATACAAATGGACTTGACATATGCTACTATTCCTTCCCTGGATGGAACCATGGTTAGATTAAACAAGGAACTAGAAAGAAGGTATCACATAGAAGATCCAAAACATCCAAGGAATGAATTTAAGCATAAAGAAGATGAGTTGGGGAATTATGCCATTCTTGCTAACTTTCTAGAACACATAGAAGGAAAGTTTGAAAAGGGAAATCTTAATGAAGTGTGGCATATGCATTTTGATGGTGCACATTCTAGATTAGGAAAAGGTTTTGGTATTGTCATCAAGTCACCCTCTGGTCAAGTCTTCAAATTTGCATATAGATTGGAATTTGATGCCACAAATAATGTAGCTGAGTATGAAGCTTTGTTGCTTGGTTTGGAAATGTGTAAGGGCATGGGTATAAAATTGTTAAATATCAAAGGGGATTCAGATTTGATTGTTTCTCAAGTTAAGGGTCAATTTGCATGCAAATCTAAAAGATTAAAAAGATATAGAAATGCAGTATGGGACACTATGGAATTCCTTGAAGCATTAAACCTTACTGCTATCCCAAGGGAAAACAATTATGAGGCTGATGAGCTTGATGTAGCTGCTTCTACCTTACAACCTTCAGAAGATTTGGCTAAGGAAGAAATTAAAATGGAAATCATCTTTAGGCCTTTTGTTCCAGATAATGTAGATCATTGGCAAGTTTTCAAAGATGATAAACAAGTCATTAATTTCTTAAACAACATGCATGAGCTTTCAGATTTCAAGATTGGTCTTAAAGAGGAGGGTTGCATTTATCCAGAATGTGATCAGCAAATTAATACAACCCCTAGAGGCCTTGTTGCTCTTGAGCAATTGTTTGATAGGCATGATGGCCACAAAAAGGAAAGAAAAGAGGATTTGGAACCAGGTGGGCATGTTGATGTCAACATCAGAACAAGTGAAGAACCTAGAATGGTGAAAATTGGAAAAAGCACCCCAAAGGAAGTCAAGGAACAAATAATAAATCTATTAAGAGAATATACAAATGTTTTTGGCTTTCACATATGATGAGCTTAAAGTTTATAAGGAAGATGTACTTCAACATACAATTCCCTTAAAAGAAGGAGCTAAGCCCTTTAGGCAAAAATTAAGACAAATTAACCCCAAGTTAGCTCCTTTTGTCAAGAAGGAATTAGAGAAACTATTGGCTGCCAAAATAATAGCTCCAACAAGATACTCCTCTTGGTGCTCAAATTTGGTTGTGGTTAGAAAAAAGAATGGCTCAATCAGATTATGTGTAGATTTCAAAACGCTAAATGTTGCTGGTGAAAAGGATAATTATCCTCTTCCGAAAATGAAAACACTCCTTCAAAGGGTGACAAGTGTTACCACCTAAATTGTACTTGGTGGATTTTTCAAGCAAACCGATGAAGTGGAACAAGTATACTTGTTCATTCTTCAGAGTTCAGAAGTCCGCCATGCTTTTTCTGGGAGTCTGTTCGGATTTTGTTTGTAACACATGTTCATGCCCCCTTGGGGAAAACTGTAAAGAATGTCCTAGCATTTAATTTTTTATAAAAGGCTCGGCTTCCCGGACTTAAGCATCAAGCCGACTAGCCCAGAGTGTTTTTTCCCTTGGTTATTATTGGTTGTTGAACAAATGACTAATAATTTCTGAGTTTTTCACTCGCACCACCAAAGTTGGGGTACTCATCTTGGTGTTTCGGCCTAGGGAGGTTATTAGACCCTTCGTGTCAGTGTTTTTCACCATGCTAGGCATTCCTATTGAGTCGTATGGACATGTACTAGGTCCCCCTAGAGTTTCATCAATTTCTGAGAAAAATAAAATTTTCCGTTTTTTAAGCCTTTTTTTTTATGGTTTAATTAAAAAACTTCAAATGTAATAAAAGTCTGATACAGAGTCCGTTTCTGACGTGGAGACACTCGGAGTGTCCACTTTACCCCAAGGACTACTTCCGCATCAGTCGAGCAGCCGCAGTGCCCCGTGAGAAATTATTTGGCTAAAAATGCATCAAAACGGCATTTTAATGCTAAGTTTGGACAAATTGGCACTAAAGGACAAACTTGAGTAAGTCAAAATTCAATTTGTTTTATGTGAATATGACATGGCAAAGGGGTACCATGAAGGAAGCGTTTTATTCATCCACTAAAGGGATATAAAAATTGAGTTTTATTTTAATGTAATGAGTAGTTATGAAGTGAGGGTGACATGAACTCACTTAAACTCACGCTAACATGGAGATGTATTACGGTGGACCCCTCCTCATATTAGTATCACAATTAAACTTTGGTTTATTTTTAAAGTTTGGTCATATTTCATGCTAATGAAAAGGACGCATGATGTGGGTGAATCACTCATGTGGGAGTGGAGGTTGACGTCAAACTTATGTGGGTGAGTGCACTACTATGGAGTGGACCCTCACATCCGTGTTATTTCAAGACTTTGCATATGTATTAAAGTTTTAATCATTCCATCAAACATTGGGTTGGAATTTGATGAGCGAGTGATTTATGGAAGGTGACGTCAAAGCTCCTTGGTTCACACTAACATGTGTTAAGGATCTCGCTAGCCAATGTGTGGCCCCCCCTTTACATTTATCACATTGTGTTTTAGTTCAAATATTTGGTATACCATATGCTACCAACAACATACTTGCAGCTCACGTCATATTTGGAGCCATGCATTCGCGTGAGTTTTGTGAGTGCATGCGAATGGAGCACATGTTATGTGTTGAGGTGGATTTGTTGGTGGAGTAAGGTTTGAGGTGGCACCTCCTCTATACGGTCACTTCAGTTAACTAAAGAATCAGCCCACCAATTATTCTGATTGATTCAGTTCAACTCAGCTTCACTCAGCTCAACTGAACTTCTTCTGCCAATGTTGATGGTGTCCCCCTGGGCTTGTATTTGCTATAAATAAAGCTTGCTCTCCTCATTCAAACTAGTTGGAATTATATTGGGAAGAGCTAGCTATTGTAATCATTGTTTATCTGAGAAATAAAAGAGACTTTGGAGGTCTATTTGTGTGGTGCTTTGTTGAGTGGATGTACTATCATTGTGCTTTTTGGGGATAATATGTGTTGGATCCATCTTGCTTTCCAAATTCCAAATCTAGCTTGCTTGAAGGACTGGTATCAGTTTTGCGAGGTAAATTAAGCTGTTTGTTTACCGCTTCAATTTATTTAATATGAATGCTTAGAGATGCAAATCGAATATTTCATTTGTTAGACTTTTTATCATTTAAGCAATATGATCTAGGATCTTATCTGAGAGAATAACATACACAGCAAAAATCACAAGAGACAAGAGACACAAAAAAATTTCCTCAGGGAAACCATAAAGGAGAAAACCCCGCAACTTCCTCAAAGATAGAATGAGCACCAATGGCAACAGTAAAACCCAAAGACAGAAAAGATGATCTCCAACAGTTGTTCTCTCTCTCTCACTTGAGAGAGCTTCTCCTCTCTCACTCATGCGCCCCAGTGAGTGAGTGTGTGTGATAAATAGAGAGTCTCACTCTATTTATATTCTTTCGTTCACTTTATTTCCACTCCAACATGTCGGCCTCACTTAACAATTACTTACTAGGGTCGACATCTCTAGGAGAGTCTAATAACCCTAGTGCCCCACAACTGTGGGGACTTTGCCCTCCGATCAACAAGGAGGGTTAACCTTAACTCAACTGTGGGGACTATTGCCCCGACTTACAATGGAGGGTTAACCTCAATGACTTTACATGCCTTGTTTACATTATTGATTCTCCTGATAGGAACATCGGGGTATGACATGACTCAATTACATTACAGATACTTCCCAAAATAAACATCGGGATACAATACATAAGATATACAAGTGAATACATTTCGAAGTTACAAATACATCAACACTCCCTCTTAACTAGGAAGGTATTCTCTCAACACAATTTATCAGCGCAAGTCTTCTCTGTATCATCTGGATCATCATCAAGTCATCTTCATCGTCAAGTCATCTTCATCAAGTCTGGATCATCACTGGATCATCATCGAGTCTGAATCATCACTTGATCAAGATCATCATCAAGTCTGGATCATCACTTGATTTGGATCATCATCATCATCACTACTTCCACTATCTCGAACAAATGGTGCTATCTCTCAATTCTACTCGTCATAGGAAGTTCTATAGAGCCAACCCTTTTTCATGCTAGTTGTAGACCTAGCCTCCATGTAGGTATTCATCGTCTTTAGCACTTATATCTAACCATGAGAGGAACACATCCAAGAACCATGTCAGAATGGCCCGCCCAGCACTTACATCTTTCATTCTCAAAGAATGGCTCTCAGCTCTAGGCTGAATGTCAGTCCCAAACTGAAACAAATTCCTGGTAACTGACCAGGTGCCTCCATTCTCCCAGAGAATGGCCTCTCAGCACTAAGCTGAGCTTCAGTCCCAGACTGAATCAAATTTCCTGGTAACTGACCAAGTGCCTCCATTCTCCCAGAGAATGGCTTCTCAGCACTAAGCTGAGGTTCAGTCCCACACTGAATCAATTTCCTGGTAACTGACCAAGTGCCTCCATTCTCGCAGAGAATGGCTTCTCAGCACTAAGCTGAGCTTGAGTCCCAGACTGAATCAATTTCCTGGCAACTGACCAAGTGCCTCCATTCTCCCAGAGAATGGCTTTTCAGCACTAAGCTGAGATTCAGTCCCAAACTGAATCAATTTCTTGGTAACTGACCAAGTGCCTCCATTCTCCTAGAGAATGGCCTTCAACACTTATGATAGGACACACCATCTATCATCCGAGGAAAGGGTTCTACACTTACATCTGACCATGGGAGGCCTATCCTGCCACCATGTCAAAAAGGCTCGTGGACTCATCACTTCCCTTGGAGGGAACCTCGATCTGGAGAACACCAAGCTTCTCCCTGAAGTACTCAAACTTCACTCTGGCCATTTCTAGCATAGAATCACATCATGGCCGATTAAGTCCAAGGATAACCTGTGAGCTTCGCCAGGACTGATTACATCCAAGGACAACCTTCAGGACCGTTTACGTCTGAGCAACCTACGAGCTTCACCAGGATTTATGCTCAGACAACCTGTCTCACCAGCTATGCTAGAACTCCCTCTTTCGAGAGATCTCGATCTGGATCACAAACTGGAGCTTCACTGCTTCTCTCTGCATCATACAAAAAAAATACAAGTCAGATCAATCAAATCAAATAGTAGTTTTCAAAAGAAACATACTACCTCCCAAATAGCAAGTGGCAACATCTTTTACCTTGGCTGTACTCAGCGCCATGCAGGACTCCATCCTGCCAAACCAAGAGATCACACCTGATCTCATACTGAAGTAGCACCTCGAAGTGCTCTTCCTATCAATGGCACTGCTTGCCCAATAGAAATCCACATAACCCTCCAGGTTAATCTTCCGATTCGTATCATACTTGAGCCCATACTCAACTATACCCTTTAGGTACCTCACTGCATGCTTTGCAACCATCAGGTGAACATGTCTCAATGTGTTCACAGCAAAGCAAATATTTGGTCTCGTATTTGTCAGGTACATCAAGGAACAAATCATCTAACGATACATCGTGGCATCAACCGTCTCTGATGAAGCAACACTCAATAGCTTCAGGTTCGATGCCATAGGTGTGGTCATGGCCTTGCAGTCCATCATCCTGAACCTCTTTAGGATCTCTCCTGCATACTTCCCTTGTCCCAAGGAGATTCCATCCGCATTCTACCACACCTCCATGCCTAGAAAGTAGTGCATCATATCCAAGTCCTTCATCTCGAACTCGACAGCAACTCTCCTTCTTGCAACTTTGATGAGTTCCTCTTTTCTATCAGTAACAAGTCATCGACCTATAACAAGAGCATCACTGGTCTCTTGCCTTCAACCTTGAAGTAAAGGTTGGAATCCGCTTTACTTTCAATAAAGCCTAGAGCCATCAGTAATCTGTCCATCCTGTCGTACCATGTCGAACCTCAAGATCTTCTGTAGTCACTCCCTCCGAAGCGAAGCATCATACTCCCCTTGTCTTTCGTACTCTATGCATTGAAACATTTTGTACTAGAGTGACAAGTAGCTTCCTCTGCTACTAATATTCTATGTATCCATCTAGGGTCACTGGATACCAAGATCCTCTATCTTAAACCTTTTCAAAAGTTCTTCTCGCACCCATCTGTGAACTTGTCATCCTCTATAGTCTTTCATCTTCAACCTTGTAGCAAAGGTTAAGATCTTCATCACTTTAGGTGATCTTCAAGCTCCTCACCCATGGGTGTCTTCTAAGCTAGTACAAGGCCTTCTTTCTGCGAGAAGCCTCATTCTATGAATCTTTGCCTTGTATCCCACGATGTTTCCATCTACTGCATGCTGGATCTTGCAAACCCACTACAGACTTCCCTTTCAGGTCTCAATACCGCATCCTAGACATCATTCTTCTTGAACTGGTACTCTCCTTTCCTTCCTTCTTGGCTACTTCTTCATAGCTGGAAGGATCTGCATCAATGATGTCGCTCAACAGTGTCTCATAACTGCACTGTGTCTGAGACCTCTTCCTTTCTTTGAAAGTGTCGTCATATTATTCTTCATTTTGTAATATTTCTCGAACTGTTGTCACTTGTTCTTCGGAACAAGTCTCGTCCTTCTTTTCTTATAGGCGATTGTACACGATCTTTCCTACAAGTCAAATGCATCAGTTGTATGGTTAGAAATATTTCATAAGGCATATTCATAATGGCAAATTCTTATGCATAAATATATGATCATGCAACTATTTTAGCCAATACAACATTCATCCATATCTCACGGAAACTTTCTAGATGCCTTCCATCTCTACCAGGACAACATTGAGATTGTGCACTAATCCAATATGTCAGCAAAGAGGTTTCATTCTAGATAAGTAGCAATGGAGAGTTGTATAGCACCATGAGCTACTTACCCATCATATGCGTATTAGTAGTATACTGTCATTAATGCAAACATTCAATCATGCATAATACATCAACTGAATATAAACAAATGCATAACAAAACAATATCATGAAATGACAATTGAATACTTATCTTTATTTGTTTTGTGGGTAGACTTCTTCTTTCATCTTTTTGCTTCATCATCTTCTTCATTCATGACATCATCATTTCTTATCCAACTGTTCAAGATGGATAAGAGGTTCTTCAAGAGTTGAGTCCTTCATATTCCTCATCGCTTGAGGGATCTTCTTTGGATGGTGAGAGCTTGATCTTCAGTTGCTCCCATCTTCTCTTCTCTTATTATGAGTCGAGCTTCATCTTGTGTGTACTCTTCCGAGAGTCTGCTGAAAGTAATCACTTCCTTCTGGCACACATTCCTCGAATGAATGAATCCCATGATCCTGGGAGGCCATTCAAGGTGGTTATCACAACTTCTGCATTCTCCACTTCTTCTTCTACTGCTTCAAGTTGTTCTTTGATTTGAGAGACCCTTGTAAAGCATGACTGCATGGCCTCTGCATTCTGGATCTTCACATTCTTCAACTGTTTTCTCAAAGTCATCTTCTGATTTATGTTCTTCCCTTCAAATAGCTTGGTCAAGGAATCAAACATCTCTTTCGGTGTCTTTAGGGAAGACATTTGTGGTATAAGGTGATCCTCTATTGAATCAACAATGATCTTCATGGCCTTGACCAAGTTCTTCTTGTGTAAGGCTTTTAGCCTCATCTCCCTCTGGAACTAGAACCTCTCCACTTATGTAGGTGTCCAATTCATTCTCTTCAAGAACCAGTGAGATCCAATACTTCCATGTTTGGAAGTTGTCAGTTTCACCAAACTTGTCATCAAGCTGGTGTGATTAGTCATTTAGAAATGAAAACCTCAAATGTAAATAGCAAAAGATTAGATCTTACCGATTTGAGGTGTCCGTCCCAGTTCCGGAGCTGGCTGATCTAGGGTTTGTGAGACAAACCCTAATTTTCAAAACTTAGAATCTTTCAAATCTGATTGGATAGAAAGATAGACCTCTTCAAGTCGAGCTGTCCAATGTACTCGTTTTCTGAAAACAGTGGAGGGAAGCTCTCGGAACAGGAAGCCCTAGTTTTTCAATTTCTTCAACAGAAATGCCTAATACTGTTTCTGCGGTATCTCCGAAATTACTGCTCCTCTGTGTCTGAAATTTTGTACTGAGGTAACCTCGTATGTCCTCTTTCCAACACCATAGGTTTTACCAGAATTGGTTTCACCAATTGGGACTTATGAGCATTTTCCCAAGGTGACTTGTTTCAGGATTGTTCAGCATAGCGAAGTTGTACGGACTGCCACGTGTCACTGATGTGTCTTCTGGATCTGAAACTTTTACCACAGAAAGTGCAGTTCGTGCCCTTTCTGGAACATCTTGAGAAATTTCATTTGGACCTTCGTAGCCCGAGATATAGCAATTCTCCCTAAGTGTCATGTTTGGGGAGGAATCATGGGAGAGGCTGGAACCCTAACTTGGAGGAATCATATCTTCTAAAATATAGTGAATCTGAGGCTAAAACTTGGACACGGTGTACATCAGGAATTTATCTTCAACCTGTGAAAGTTTCGGCACTTGAGCCTTCTCCAATCTCGAGATATAGCGAATCTACCAAAACTATCAATTTCAGTATTTTTGGGTTTTTTTCAAGCCCGGGGTCAAACTAGGGTTTGACTTTCCCAGAGTTTTACCCAACCAAAAAACTCAACCTAGGTCTCTAAACTTCGATTTTGATGAGGAGAGCAATCATATGCCGGGCTTACTCAAAAATTCCTCTTCTGTAAAATGCCCTAATTTCCTGCAACAAAAACTGAAAATGCTCGGAATCAAATTCTGCTTCGACAAAAAGATGTGCCCTTCAATGGAGAGTCAGCCTAGCCTTCTTTTGCTAATGGATTGTGGAGAGAGACCCAAAAAGTAAGAAGCCTTAGCTTCTGCAACTGCACATTGTCTTCTTCTCAGGTTAGCTCTGATACCATGTTAGATTTTTATCATTTAAGCAATATGATCTAGGATCTTATCTGAGAGAATAACATGTACAGCAAAAACACAAGAGACAAGTGACACAAAATTTTCCTCGGAGAAACCATAAAAGAGAAAACCCCACAACTTCTTCAAAGATAGAATGAGCACCAATGGCAACAGTAAAACCCAAAAACAGAAAAGATGATCTCCAACATCTGTTCTCTCTCTCTCACTTGAGAGAGCTTCTCCTCTCTCACTCATGCACCCTAGTGAGTGAGTGTGTGTGTGATAATAAATAGAGTCACTCTCTATTTATATTCTTTCGTTCACTTTATTTCCACTCCAACATGTCGGCCTCACTTAACAATTACTTACTAGGGCCGACATCTCTAGGAGAGTCTAATAACCCTAGTGCCCCACAACTGTGGCAACTTTGCCCTTCGATCAACAAGGAGGGTTAACCTTAACTCAATTGTGGGGACTATTGCCCCGACTTACAATGGAGGGTTAACCTCAATGACTTTGCATGACTTGTTTACATTACTAATTCTCCTGATAGGAACATCGGGGTATGACATGACTCAATTACATTACAGATACTTCCCGGAATAAACATCGGGGTACAATACATAAGATGTGACATAAGATATACAAGTCAATACATTCCAAAGTTACAAATACATCAACATCATTTGTTTATGAACATTTTCACATTGATTTCTAAGTATATATGCTGCTGGATTTGACCATTGGTTGTTGAGTTGTGTGAAGTACAGGTTATCTTAGCTGGAGATCGAGAAGATCTTGTTTGATCTTCCTCATTTCTAACACTTTTGTTTGCAGATAAAGTCCCTCAGTGCCCCACAATCAAGTGCCTCAAATATCTTCTTGTTCTCTAAACCTCTCTCCCTCTCCTTCTCAAGTATTATTTAAAATTTTACCTTGTCCTTTATTTGAAAAAGTAGTTACAGATCTGAAGTTATAGGTTCATCTTCATACATAGATCGTAATTACTTTTCATTTTTAGATCTTGCTAAAGTTTAAAGGAAACATCATTTCTTAGTTCAGATCGAGGGTTTAAGCTATCTTATTTCAAGCCATTAATAGCAGAAAAACTAAAAGCTTGTTTTATAAAGGATAGTAGTTGGTTTAATTCATTATCCGGCAAGTTAGTGCCCAGATTTATTTTCTCTCCTTAAGAAGCAAATAAAGACCATGAGAAAGTAGCTTTCTAGCTCACTTTCTCAATCATTTTTACCTAGTTTTTTCATTTTGTTGTTACTTTATAAATTTTTTGGCAAAATTTGGAAGTTTTTCCAAAGCACTCTTAAAGTTCTTTTGGACACATTCCGCTAATATTTGTTGGCTGTTGTTTGCAGGTTTGCGATAAAAGAGAGGGAAACTCTGGCAAATTTTCACAAAATCAACAAAAAAGAAGACAAACGAAGCTCCCCCTTGCATAAAAGGAATTTTTTTTAATAAGTTGTAAGCCTTTGGATCCCAATTTGAGGACCAAAGTGCACTTTCTTCCGCAGCATTGTAACTGATTAATAAAAGCAAGTTTGAGTAGGCTCGTTAGAGCCCGGTCCCCATCCCCCCTGGGGGGATTTGTGTCGGTGTCCTTTTTTTGTCTTCTTTATGTGTTGTTAGCGTAGGTTGTTTTTCTTTATCATTTCATGCTTTGTTTAAGTTTTGCAAAAGTAATTTGAATACTTACCCACTGGGCTATACCGAAGTACCATAAGGGAAAAGATTTGAGCAGTGTAGTAATTAGAAAAATAATTACAGATGTGTGGGATCCTGGTTCAGATGACACCAATCGAGTGAGTGTCCAAGAGGATATCACAACCTACACAGGATGCAGGACAGTTGTGACCCATGAGGGCATGAGTAGCACTCATGGTTTGAGGGGAGAGCCTTCAACAATGATTCTAGATGAGCACTCAAAATTGTTGGTGACTGAGGAGAGATCTGACACAAAGGATTTGGATCAAGTATGGGATCACGAGTTGCCTTTGTGGGTTAGTGGTTTAACCATGGAGGAGGTAGTTGAGCACATCCCTTGTGGATCAGCCAACAAGGACAAAGATTGGGTAGACAGGTATATGACAGAGATGGAGACACCGAGGTATACAGGCTCAGTTGACATCAGTGGAGTTGTTATGGAGGAGAGGACCAACCTCCTCTTCCAAGAGTTTTTTCGTGGGATGCTTAGGTTTGGAGGCATGAAGGAGCAGTCTTCTGAGGAGTTTGCGTAACTTATGATTGCTTGGCTCATTAAGGGCATTCAGATGGATTTTGGTATAAGTCAAAAGGTTGTTTGGGATCTCGGTATCAAGGGTCCAATTCATGATTGGGTGGCAAGGAGGCATGAGGTGATCCAGTGGTCTATATGGGATCTTGGTATTGGTGTCCAGATGCATTTTTTAGTTGACAATTGTCAATTGCTTGAGGAAAAGCAATCCTTGCGAGGGAGGACTGTAATGTTCCCAAAAGTGACACGCATGCAAACCCTAACAATCACATGCATGCAAACCCTAAAAATGAGATGCATGCAAACCCTAAAAGTGAGATGCATGCAAACCCTAAAAATGACATGCATGCAAACCCTAAAAGTGATATGCATGCAAACCTTAAAAGTGACATGCAAACCCTAAAAATGACATGCATGCAAACCCTAAAAGTGACATGCAAACCATAAAAGCTATATAAGAAGGTTAGTTGAACCAAAAGGGCATGATTATTATTATTCATCTTTTTGGAGACAGGTTTGGAGAGCTCTGAGAGCTATTTAGGTTTGAGGGTGAATTCCTTAGCCAACAATTGGGTTCGGTGGCGAAATCTATCCACCCTAGTCAATTCAATCGGGTAGATCATCCAGATCTACTATTGTGCTTCATAATTGTGGTCCAGAATTGCTTGTTGTATTCAGATCTCGCCATTGGGGGAATCAAGAATTAGTGCTGTGGAGAAATATCAAGATTTTCTTGCAGATCTGGGGACTTTACCATCTAGAGGAGGGCACACTTGTTGTGGTCTTCCATCTTCATTCACATATCAAATCTGGGTCTGAGGATGAGATTACAGTGCTTAGTGGAGGAGGGAGCAGTTGGTTGAGGCTATGCATTCTTCTCTTCACTATTTTCTTGTCAAGGACGCAGTGTTTTTAAAATCACACATGAAGGTGAGGACACACAAAGTAGAAGAATAATATCAGTGGGAAGGTTGTTTGTGTGTAAAACTTAAAGTGGTGTGTTCAAACATTAAAGTGGTGATCACAGTCATTGATGAAGGAAGGACTTTCCTCAGAGTCAATCCTATGGGCTTCAAGGTTATTTCTACTGCTGTGATTTGCATTGGAAGGGCATTCTCTGCTGAATCCAAATATTCCATTGAGGCATCATCATCTACAGGAGGACATTCTTATTTGCTGGTCCATTCATTCCTGAACATTCACTCCCATTTCCTGAATCTTAACGTGACCAAAGGCTGTTGGGTTTAGCATAGAATTCTGAGTTTGCACTGTCCATAACGTGAAGTCATATACAACCACCACATCTTGTAGAAGAGATCTAAAGGGAGGACGTCAATCCCACTCGCTGCCATCGATCTACCCTTAACACCATCAAATCTAGGTGCTAGGAAGAGCTGTTACAGACATAAAATCTTAGAATTCACTGCTGTCACCTACAGTGAGCTAAAACTTATGACAGACAATGGATTTGGGGCCTAAATCTGTTGCATGGTGAAGTTCTATGGTGGATCTATCAGTCCAATACACTGCTACTGCTTGCATGCAATCTCAGAGCTAGCAATCACATCATTTCCAAGCTTGGGAAGAGGGTTGCTTCAGCCATTAAAGTCTTGTTTGTACTGCTGATCACAATTTGAGGATAGTACCAACATTTCCAGGCAAGCATATCCACCAGCATACCTCCTGAGCATTCTCCTTGGCCTCTTCATTCAGCAGCAAGCTTCCATATGCAATTTGGGCAAGGTACCATGCCTCAAACTTGGTAGAAAACTTCCAGGAATGTACCAATTGCAGCATTATATATATATATATATATCAATTTTATATTTATTGCTAGAGTGGACAATTTCAACTAGTCATTGTCTTGTTTCATGCACTGATTCCATTGCTAGAAATATATGAGCCTCGTGGTATAAAGCTTGGAATAAATAAGTAAACTCACAAACAAATAAGACACCAGTATTACACCAACAGTCCAGAATCCGGCCTCAAATACAAACAATGAACAAATCAGTGAATTTAAGAAGTGTTTGGTAAAAACAATACATAACTAAGTTACCAGCAGTGGGACAAGTTTAGCTTAGTTTGGGTTTGGGATCTTACACTGATGGCGTTACTTGGGAGTCTTCAGGATGATCCTTGTGTCGATACTACGCAGGGTAGCGGTGGATGCATTTTGACCTCTGCAATTCTCAGATTGATTTGGGACCCTGGAATGACAGTGATTGGCAGTTTAGAGATTGCTAGAGGATGCTTTCAGGAGGTCTCTTTTGATGGTTCCTTGTTTACACCGTGGTTAGTCACTCTACTTATAGGAGGCTTCCATGGGACATTTTGTGATGGTACCGTGCAATGCAGTGCTTTGAGCAGAGGGTGCTACAGATCCCCTAGGATAATTTGGGACCCTAGGATCATCCCCGGATTCAATTGGTTCAGTTGATTGAATGTGGATTTGCGTTGGCATTGCTTGAGGACAAGCAATCTTTGGCGAGGGAGGACTGTAATGTTCCGTTTTGATAAAAAGGGAATAACTGAGGACTAATAGCACTAGGAGCAGAAAGGTACATCAATTCACTATTATTAAGTCATCTGTGTAGTAAGAAGGCCATCAGATTTCATATCGTAAAGAATGCGAAGCATGTAAGCCTTATTTCTTCAGTGTTAAAGTCAACATGAAATTAGAATTGCATGCATGCAAAAGTGAAGCATAAACCCTAAAAGTACATGCTATTCTATTTAAGAAGGGTTATTGGACCAAAGAGAATATCTATTGTTATTGTTGATTGATTTTGGAGTTTTGCGCAGGAGCACAACGTGCAGCCACGACAGCTGGGGTTGGAGACGGTGTCTTCAGCTAGCGAGGGTTCGGCAGTGAGATATCTGCCCTAGTCTCTTATTGGGATAGATCATCCAGGTTCATCCATTGCATCCATCATATACTATAGTATTCGAAGATCCAGCACATTTCGAAGAGTTATTAGCAGATCCACGTTTGCAGCCGAAAGTAGCAGGGAAAACAAAGAAGGATTCGCTGGGACCACAAAACCAAGTCTTTCCTCCGCATGTCAGCTTTCTCTTTCTCAGCAAGCCTATCCTACGGTATGTAGTGATTATCAGCCATCAGTTTGCTCACCTGGAGCAGCTATCATCCAAACAGATCAGTTGGGGGCGTGAGTAGCAGAACTGCTAATCAATTCGCTAGGGCACTTAGAGGCATCCAAACCTCCACATGTGCCAGGCCATCTCTCCTACATCAACAGACAGACAAGCTCAAAAAGTTTCAGCCCGAACGGACCTCTCCTCCTACAAAAACGTCACCTTCAGTCTGGAGGGTTTTTACGGTACTGCGGAGCGGTAACACCAGAGGAAAAGAGCATTATTAAACCACCCATCCGGATCCTTATGCATGCAACTATCTTTGGAGTCATTATCAGCCAGAATATCAATGATAAGTGTTAATTTCTCTCTGCAAAACCCTAACCCTAATTCATCTATAGTTTAGGGCATTTTTGCATGGCAAGTTTGCATGCACAGCTATTTTGCAAATTTGTATGAGATTGAGTGTGCGAGTCAGCACTATCATAGAACATTAGAAAATATCAGTATTTGAGATATTACAGTGGTATCAAAGCATGTTCCTGGCCACATGTGGGCATGCAAAAGTGTAAATGAATTCAGAAAACCCATACAACATTACTTACCGGAGACAGAGGTTTAGAAACAGTGATAGAGGAGAAGAGGAGTTAGAGGACAGAGAGTTGGGGGACAGAGAGTATCAGTTCGGAAAGGGCAAAGAAACAATGGTCGATGATCATAAAACAGCTTTCAATAGTCTCATATCAACCATAAAAGAACTCACTACTAGGCAAAAAGAAATGATGAGTACCTTCAGGCAAATGACAAATAAAAATGGACCCACCCCACACAGTCCCTTGTTTCCCAATAGTGATAGGGTATCCACCGGTAGTAGTCGGGAGCACTTACATACCAACATGCAGAGCCATCCCCATATATACAACAAGCCTTCCCGACCTACCATGCCTCAATTCTTAGATAGTCTAGCTGCAGTGCCTCTAGCACAAGTAGAACCAGAAGAATCCATGAGTGCCTAACTGAGAGAGTATCGAGCTCTAGAAGATGACTTCCATTTAGCCATGACCTTCACTGACTTTTGACACTTTAAAAGTAAGAACAAACCTAGAGCTTACAATAGGCCATTCACCCAAAACTATGAGTTACAGTGCAATGTAGGGAAACTGACTATCCCTACCTTTGAGGGTACCCGAGGTGGCCCAGCACGGAATTGGGTGCAGAAGTTGGGTACATACTTCCAGCTCAACGCCATGATTGCGACAGATGCCAGTAAATTGGCTACTTTACATTTGGATGGAGAAGCCCATGAGTGGTGGTACCACGGGTTAGTGACACTGGGTCACAATACAATCACATCGTACCCAAATTTTACATAGAGGCTCATTGAGCGGTTTGATCGGAAAGACTCTGAGGTACACTTTAGAGAGTTGGCACAACTCAAGCAAACAGGTAGTGCAGATGCATTTATTTCAGAGTTTCAGAGGATAGCAGTACATGATGAGGATGTGCATGAGGAGATAGCATTAGAGCCATCTTATGAGTCTAGTGACATAAGCACATTCACTAGTCGGATTGTGGACAAGTCGTGTGATGAGTTGGAGTCGGTACACTCTTCATCACCTACAGCAAAGGCCTAGACATTTATGACAGGTAATGAGCACAACAGTCAAGACAGTGAGCAGTCACACATGGAGGTTAGGGAGAGTTTGTATAGTCATGAGATAGAGCTTCTAGATGATAGTCACCGAAAGAAGATTGAAAGTGTTAAAAAAAGCATTCTAGCAATGAAAGAGAGGACCAAGATACTTTGGAACACCATATTACAGCGAGATGTTGAGCTTACAGCTCTTCGAGTTGTATGTGCCAAGTCAGCGGTCAGGCTTTTTAACTAAGTCACCTGACACGGAGACACGGGACACGAAAGACACGAAAATACGAAAGTCCGACACGAACACGGTGGCCCCCGAAATCAGGACATGTAGGACACGTTTTATATA
>LPNX010178748.1:1652-24152 GCA_001517045.1 Pseudotsuga menziesii
CTCTTGGGCTGCGTAGGTGCCCTTGGATATGCGGCAACTCAGATAGCATTTTCCTTCACCATGGCACACATGACATCTGCGCTGTTCCTCAAAAACCCGGACGAGATTAGATCTAGTGTCAGGATCTCTTGCATTGCTTTTATAACCGTGGCAATGCTGGCTTTCCTAATGAATTTGGTTCAGCATTATAATTTGGCTGTGATGGGCGGGTTTCTAGCGAACGGAGTTCAACATAATATCTGGAACCTCCATGTCATGCCCTCACGTGAGCTGGATCGCTGCGTTGGTCAAAGGAGTGCACCCTGAGTGGAGCCCCGCGGCCATCAAATCTGCTCTGAACAGCTGGCTCTGATGATGTCATCTGGCCACATGTCGAGTGAAAACCAGATACCAAACCCCGATGTTGACATCATCGCCTCCCAACCAATCAGCTGTCTAGAAAATTAGATTTTTAAAAAAATTAAATAAAATATTTTGCAAACGCCAAATTCATACTTAGGAAAACAGGTTTGATTTTTTAAACCAGCGCCAAAAAACACCAGGTAATAGGCAAAGTCAACGGGGTTTGAAATCGAACGATTACAATATACCAGCCGGAGGCAGGTATAATAATCGTAAAACTAAAAAATAGTACCTTCTACTATGGTACACTCTAGAAATGTTTGTGCACTGTTTACAGCGAGATGAAATCTTCGAATTGCATTGGTTCTTTCTATTTATGGAAGCAACTTTTCTATTCTTTTTTTTTAATTTTCTAGTGCACTTTGGTAGAAAACAAGCACTAGTGTCGGTAAACACATAGAGCACCGGTTGGTGGTGCTTGGGATAATAATAAACGCACCGTTGCACTATGCATATTAAATTTTTTACCATGATAACCAATGCGCTTTGTTAACAAATACGCATGGAATGTTCAGTTTGTTGATGTGCAATAGGTACACCGTTATGCCAATAAAAAATAATCATAAAAATGACAAAGGGGCTCCTATTATAGTGTTCTTTAAAAAGGTATGAGCATCGTTAATGGTGTGTGAATGTGTCAACATTGCATCATTGCTTCTAAGTGATGGAAGCACTATTTTTAATATTTACAAAATAGTAGTTATGAATCCTAAAAGAAAACATGATCTAGTGCATTATCTATAAAATCACACTACCAAACTAAATACATTTAAAAAAATTCACTACATTAACCAATGTTCTTTATTTACATGTAGAAAACTATTATCCATTCCATTAACGTGTAACAGGAGCATTTTTATGTCGATATAAAATAATCATAAATTTCAAAAAGGGTGCTCCTATTATGGTGTGCTTTAAAACAGTTTTACCGTTGATGGTGCTCGAACTTGTCACCACTATCTCATTGCTTCGTATTGATGGAAGCACCATTTTTAAGATTTAAAATTGAATGAGGGGCATCTTAAAAGAACAAAGAAATAATTCATAAATAAATAAATAAACCATTTATTTTGAGAAAAAAATATTATTTGATGTTTATAAATAACTTGCTCATTTAAAGAAATATTTCATTTTTTTGTGTCTATTTATAAGACTGATCGATGTTATGTCTGAATCGTAAACGTCAGCGGTGAGAGGCCAACTAGAAGTAGCAGATGCAGGTCTACTAGAACAACTTTGTACGAGAGTGGAGGTGAGAGAGATAAAAAGAAATTTGTACCTTCTCCCCATTACTAATTAGATATGAGACCTCTTGATGGTTTTTATCCTTTGAAATTTCTATAAGGAGGCTACATTCCTCAAGGGGAACTCAACTTTGTTGACGTAGTTGATCCATCATTAGGATCACCGTAGGAAATCATTTTTATTTATCTCAATCAGCGATTCCATCCCATTAAGTACAACATTTACTTCATCATTAAGATATCCAAGAGAGGGGAGGGTTTTCCCTATTTCATTGATATCCTAGTTGGTCTTGTAGTAGAGAGTCATCTCGCTTACTCTCAGAGATATATCGTTGATCACATTACTGATCCTATTCATTTTAAGGTGCATGGTGGAAAACTAGAATTTCTTGTTTTCGTGTAGAGGAGCTTAGGTGCCTCTCATTATTATTGATGACCATCACACACCTCACCACAAATGGACAATGCAATAATTTCTCTCTTTTATTTTACGTAGACTCTTTGGTTCGGATACCTAGATGCATTAGGTCGTTCACCATTTTTTGTGGTAGTTTTGTTTTTCTTTGGATCAATGTCATGCATAGATTTACGGGAGGATCATCTTCCATTTTGTTTGAAGAAAATTGTTTAATTTTCAATAGGTTTCAAGCCACGATGCCATTATTTGGACATTGCCCTCCTAGGTCAATAATTGAGGTGTGTATGCACATGTGGGGATAGATGATACCCAATAGGTGGAAACCCAAGTTCCTATGTAGGACCACATCACAGGTGTTGGAGATGCTAGCTAGCAAGGAGGACCATACATTGGAACTTTTTCCCTATCCGTACATGGTATTGGTCCGGAAAGCATGTCACAACATCTTTTTCACCTAGGTTTAGCCCTCAGGTGATAGAGGTAATATTAGCATTATATTAAATTATTATAGTTGCATTTTATTGTCTTAATTAATGTAAATGAAATGTATTGTAACATTTTCTTTAAATTGTTTAATGACATTGTCTAATTATTATTTTTCACTATATATTTTGTAGACATTGGCACAAAATATGGGGAGGGTCCTTAGCTTGTTTAGGATAATGAGGATATATAGGATGTTTAGGTTCCTATGTTTCCTAAACTTGGCCTACGACAGAGGCCAAATGATACGATTTGATAGGATGCAGGGGAAAGTTTGTCTGCATTTTTGTTCAATGAGGAGTCCATCTTGTATATGCATAGGAGATCATGTAAGGCCCTAATCTTGTAGAGTTATGGAGGATGGTTCCTCATGATATGAAGTTCCTGATGCAGTATATCGTTGGTGCATACTTCCTCCTAGATTTTTGGAGGTTGGAGGAAAATTCAACACTAGATGAGGGAAGCAATCCTCATCCTCATTTTCACCATGATGAGGGAGTATCGATATCTCATGATCCAACTTCACCTTCTTCTCCTCACCATGAAAACCAACATATATCCACACCTCCACACCCATCCAACCCATGACCATATCTAAATCATGATCTATAAGTTGATTGACTAACCTCTCATCCTCACCAACCTAATTATCCATCATCTACTAGTCCACCCATTTCCCATGCTCTAGATATGTTGATCATAGTAGAGGGTGACGTACATCATCATGGAGATATTGACCATGTTTCTCTCCATTAATATTTGTTGACTTACAGAGGTATTGATGCATTTGTCTCTACCGGTGGAGGTGTCGATGCCTCTAGCTCTACTAGTAGAGATAGTGATTCCTTTGGTTCCAAAGGTGGACCAAGTATCTTATAGCAGTTATTGGAGTGGAGATGTATATTTGGCATGTATCATGAGTTTGATATTATTGTTCACACACACACACACATACACAAACACACGCATGCACGTGCGTGTTCGTGGACACACACACACACACACATTCTAGGTGTGTATGTTACATGGTGTTTGTTAGAAGTGTGCATGATGGTTACGTTGGATGATGCAACTTGTTTTTTATTAGATGTTATTATTAGATTAATGTGTTAGATGATGCTAGTCATACATGTGTGATGGTTAATTTAGATGATGTTTATGTTTAGTATGTGGTAATGATGATGATGATGATGATGATGATGGTATCTTACACGATGTTAGGTGATGGTGGTGGTTTCCATTGATTTGATGATCACATTGTAATAGCTTTTAGTGTTATGTATAATGGACTCATTTTTAATATAAACTTAATGGGATGTAAAATTATTTTATGATGTTTATCTTCATGCATATGAAGTGTTTTGTTTATGTTCATGAGTGTGATTCATGTATGCAATGCAAATTAATTTATTTGTTTATGTATTTATGTCGATGCATTTTGGATTAGCTACAATTAAAATTAGAAATAGTGCACAATCTCAATTATAATTGCAAGTTACAATCTCATCTTTACAATTTCACAACTACAAATTAAAATTAAAATTACAATAAGAAATTACTAATTAGATTTACAAATTACAAATTGGACAATTACAACAACAAATTTAAAATCACAAATTGCAATTACAGTTACAATTATAACTTGCAAATTACAGCTACAAATTCACAATTACATTTAGAAATTCTAAAATTAATTTAAGAAATTGCAAAATTACATTAACAAAAATTAAAATTGCAAATTTACAAATTTCAGTTTCAATTACAAGTGTAGAGTCACCCAATACTCTTACAATTACGATTTTGCAATAACAAGATACATAGGGAAATGAGAAATGGAGATACCATGTTCATACTACTTTTGGTAAGGAGAAAGAGAAACTAATATATAAATCATAGTAAAGTTTATGATCACATTACTAAATGCGGGCCATGTGAAAAGGGAATTGTGTTCTTTCCTTCCTATTTTTCACAAATTTTACGAAATCAATCATCCCAATCTATTGTTTTTTGTTAGATTATTGAGTAGTTTCATTATGGAGGTTATGAGTCCCATTGGTTCTATTTTTTTACAGTATCAATTTTGTTCCTTATGCACATAAATTTAGAAAAATAGTTTTGATAATTAAATTTAGGATTTACTAAATATTTGTAGTACCCGCGTTCCTTTTATAAATCACTTCACTATTTCCATTCTATTTGAAATGGTAATTTAAATCGATGCCTATGTAGGTGTTACGACCATAGAAAATAAGATGATTTTTTTTTCTCATAGTTTTAATTATCATACTCTTTATTTTTTCCATCTCAATGTTAAGTTTATAAAAATTGTAAAATGATTGAGAAGGTTGAGTTTCTTATTCATGAAGGGAATTTAAAAGTTTAGGTATAAAAATAATAATGTAATCTATGAACGACAAAAATAATTCTAGCCTTGTTGATTTCAATGTATCCATCCCTTTTTAAACATTTCTTGATTTGATTAAAGTATATGTAAAAAAGTACCATAAATAGGGTACCTTTGCTTAATGCATTAAATATTACAATTAATGTGCACTTGGACAGTCCTTATGACATTTAAACTTTATTTGAGCATTTAAGAAACATATCATTGGTTCAACATAACAGTGATATCATTATGGTCAAAGTTTGTTGTCAAAATTATATGAGGACTCCATTAATTTATAAGTAGAATGAAGAGATAGCTTAGTTATTACAGGGATGAAATAATACTCTTCTTGGTACAATTTTATTATGCACTGAATTGTCAAAAAGGAAAGGCATACACTAGAGAGTGCATGCGTTCTTGTGGGGCTAAATAAGAAACATTAATTAAGGTTGACTATATGAATGAATTTGACTATGTTTTCCACGTAAACATACAATAAAAGGCTTGCCTAGGATAGACTATGGTATCAATGTAGATTAGGGTCAAGATCCTACATACACACTTCCCTTCAATATGCAAGGAGATTGGTCATGAATATCCATCATGTCATGCTACAGAAATGATAGTGCTAGTGACAATGAGTTGGTGAATTGTTATAAATAACTTTGTTTAGCAAAACTTTAATGTGACTACATTGTTAGAGTTTTAAAGTGGTTTTGTGATTAATGAAGACATTAATATTATTGAAATTAATAGAATGAAATCTAATGATCGAGCAAGGAAAATTTTAGGGGAAAAGTTTATCCCATGGGATATTTTTTCATGTTTAAAAAAAAGATTCACCAATTTACATTTTTGAAGCCTTGTTTAGCCCAATTTTGATGGGCTAAAAATTTTTAATCTACAAATCGCGACACTATTATATAAACTAGATAAAATCCTTATAACTTGAAATATTTTCAGAAAAATATCACCAAATATTTTATAGTTGACATTTTAAGAACCAATAAGATTCACCAAGTTTTATACAATTTTAAATAAGTATGGATCCTTAAAAATTTCCTTGTGTTAGAGTGTGTTAGTGTTACATAACAAATAAATAAAATGCACTCACACATTATAAATGCCATTTTTAAGTGTAATTAATTTGTAAATGAACTATACATTTCAAATTAATATTAAAATTCATTTATTACTTACTAGTTTGTTTTTACATAATCAGTATAAAATTACTATTTCCATATTGTTAGAAATTCATATTAAATATCGACACACATATGATACACAATTAGCTCAATTTTTTTCAATATCGACATGCCATAATAATCGTTCCACAATAATTCTGAATTTTATATTAAATATGCAATGTGATATAAATAACTTCAAGTAAAATAAAATTCTTTTTCAATCAATCATTCTATACAATCATGAAGCAATTGATAGATAAACACATTTCACATTAGATTTGATTGTTGAACAACTAAAATTGTTTAAGAACATATGGTAATTAACTTTCCATTTCCGCTATCATAACATGAAAAATAAACATTACATTATAAAATTAAAGATAACAATAACAAAATGACATATCAACGTTGTAAATGATGAAATAAAATAGGTAAATATCACTGTCCATTGGCATCACCCTGATTATGTTCATCCCTTGGCATGATAGCACAGTTATTCTCAAAAATATGTTTATATATAGGGGCATGTCTTAATATGAACTATCAATCCCTATGCATCACATATGGGTAAAAACACTTGGTTGTAATGTTTTGGGAAAACATAAGGCTCCTTAGTTTCATTCCACACCTTTCCAGAGTTGATAAGAATCATCCTACTATCAGAATATTCCTTTACATTATTCTTGTTGAATGTGTCCAACTACTTGCACCTAAAAATAACACATTGGAAAGATGAAAATTCCACTTGAACGATCTCTTATATCTTTCCATAATAACCCAAATCCCCCCTATTAGGTTTTGATCATGGTGTCTAGCACGACTATCTTGGTTGAACCTGAATTCCACTCCATATTCTTATGTAATACATCCATCATCTGCATCATTGATGTGTAAATTCTGGAAATATTCTCACATAGATGGAAACAAATGCACTTGTAAAAAAGTGAACAAATGATGGTGTCATATTTTTAATAAGTTCTATTGACTATTTGGGAGAGTACATGTGAAAGGATAAACAACCCAAGATTTTCAACATCTATATTAAACATGGAAATCATAAAACTATTACCAAAAAGGGAGAATTTGATTCTTTTGCAAGCACCATACAAAGCACAGGTGTAACAAGTTTGATATTTACTTTATAAATTCATGGGAAGAGAGAAGTCATTGCTACCCTCCAAGAATTGGACCGACCTTCGTGTGTACTTGGACATTTTTCTCTCAACTCATGGAAATTTTTGGATCTCCTAGTAGATATGTTTTGGGTGGCATTGATAACATACTTTAGATCACTGTAACTTTTAGTTTACTAAATAGAAGAAGAGGGGTTAGTCAATTTAGGATGAAACAATTGTTTTGGATTCCAAATTTTCCAAAATTGAGCATAGGGAAGTGTTCCTACATGTCTTTTATATATAGGCTATTGTATTGTTTACTATAGTAGGGGGTATTAGACCATAAACATTGGGTATTTGTTCATTAGTATAATGGGTGAGTGTGACATGTTGAGGGTTCTCTTTCAACACTTGAAATTTTAAACAACCACAAACTATTGGGGTGTCATAGAAGAGATCCAACTCATGATGTATTATTGTTGATGACCTAAGATTGTGGAAAGAAGATGGCATGTTACAATTGGAGTGGTAAAGTGGCTTCCTATTTTCATCTACCAACTACTCGGAGTATCTTTCTCATGACAAGAGTTTACGACATTTTATAACATTTGGAATATTTTGTGCATCCAAACTCAATCATGAATCAAGATCCTACAAAATAGAATACATTGGCATTCAGATTCATATGGATAAGTAACATAAGTTCAATTAGATAACCAAATATAAATAAAATCTGAACTTCCTAGATATGGAAAGGGAAAAATCGTTGAACTTTGAACAATATGCAATGAGATGGAATTTGAAGAATTGGTTATTTGATATTATAACCATTTTCTCCTTGCATTTAAGCCAAATGAGCAATCAATATGTGTCTACAGTCATAAAATAAATTTTGAGAACCATATCAAAATCTAACTTCTAGTGTAGTTTAGAAACCTTTTTGTAAGAATAAGGTGACTTTAACCATCATGTGTATACTATGAAGCATTGGAATTGGTGTGATTGAATCCTAAAAGAACCCTTGAGATGAATATATCATTTTAAGTTGAAACAGAAATTCATAGGTATTTTTAACTTCACCAGTGTACAATAATAATAAAACTACACCACTACATCCTAAGTAATTTGATGCAGTGGTGCGGCTAAACCATGTATGCACCATATTTGAACATCCGGAAAAGAACACGCAAAAGAAAATAGGTGTTATATTTGATAGCAGATAGTTATCTATGCAATTTTCAATATTGTTGAGCTTAGTACACTTCAATATATGAAGGCACGTTGATGTAACTATATTTTTAATACACACTTCAGTATAATATATTTAAAAAAATCTAGTGTATTCCCATATAGTGCATCATGAAAAGAGAAGTGCACTAGTGCGTGCATATATTTCTGGAACATCGCTATTCTGTAAAAAATTTAAAAAACATATTTATGGTGCATTTTATTTTATAATGCACCAAAACACTTGTGTAAATAGTGCATCGATCCGAAATTTTGAGGGGAGAGTTTTGGAGCAACCATATTATTCTGAAGATTGAAATTGGTAAGGTATGGTGAATCAAACAAACCCTGCATAGTAGAAATTCCAATTATGGGTGTGTGAAAGAAGTTGATAGACCTTTTAGATGCAATGGTGGAGTGAAGTCAATCACTCTTAATCCAAAAGAAAGAAATCATCCCAAGCAATCCCGAACCTGCCAAGCCTAGTCCCAAGGCTGCCAATAGGCATGCCAACTAGGATAGTAAACCAAATCGCACCTCCGTTTTAGTGAACAAAATCGCGTGCGCGATTTCATTCACTAAAACAGAGGTGCGATTTGGAAAGCCCGTTTTTTCTAAAAATAGGCCGTAGCTGTCTTTTTCTCCTCACCGCATGACTATTGGACCAAGGAGGAGCAAATCTTGATTGGGAGAACGCGATTTTGGGTGTGCCAAAGCCCTCCATCTCCACTTTTGGATAAACCTCCTCTTTGTGAGGTATATTCCTCATTTCTTTTCATGTTTTTTTCTCTTTCTTTATCAATTTATTTGCCCTAGATTAAAAAATTAAACCATATTAAATTATGGCCAATTGAAATAAAAACCGAATGGAATTGGCCAATGGAAACAAGAACCCTAATGTAATTGGCCAATTGAAACCAATTCCCCAATTTAATGATAAAAATTAAATAATTTTGATTATTTACCAAAATTCATAACCAAAATTCCCATGCCCAATGGAAACCAAAACCCCAATTAACACCAAAAACAAAAGAATTTCACTTTTTCCATATGCATATTCACAAGGATCCTTGTGAATCCATACCAAAATCCACAAATATGCGAAGTTTGTCAACCACATTGCATGTTTGCATAAGTAATTTACATGCCCAATTTAAGCCAAAACCCCAATTAACTCATAAAAAACTAACGAACTTCACTATTGTGAATCCAAACCAAAATTAACAAGTACGCAAAGTTTGTCAATTATGTTGCAAGATTGCATATACAACTAAAAAAAATCAAGTATAATTCATATATTCCCCTAAAATACATAAACAAACATGGTAAATCCCTTGCCTCTATCCGAAATATCGAATTTGCTCTTCCAAGAACATCAATAAACACCTTATAATTTTGATGAAACTTATTGAAGTTTCTCTTCCAAGAACATCAATAAACACCTTATAGTTTTGATGAAACTTCCCAATCCAAGTGTCAAAATAAGGTATAGAAGCTTCCCATGCTTTTAACAAATATTTCATCTTGAATGAAGGGTACTTTTTGGTTACTTAGGTCAAGACAACAAAGTTCAACAATAGACTCTATGAACGTGAAGATACATAGGTAGGTTGATGTATTTGATTAAAAATGCCAATCACATACTAGATCATACATGATATTTAATCTAGTGGAACCCTTGCAACCATAAAATCCATAAAGTTCTGCTAAATAGCCTTTGGAGTCCAAAAAACATCACACTACAACAAATAATTACATATCTAACAAAATCGTTGCCTATACTGGGATTTTATTCATCAACAGCACATTATGCCGCCTATTCTAGGGTCTAGTTGTTGCCTCTACCTGCAATCTGGGAGTTGGTCCTGCAAAGGAAATAATCAACACCTCACAATTTCGATGAAACTTCATAATCCAAGCCTTAAAATAAGCTAGAGGAGCTTCGCAATCAACATATGCACTCAAGACATTTTATGTACACATGCATGTACTTAAAAATTAGAATTAATACTTGAATTTAGGACATAAATATGAAATGAAAAAATGTTAAATGTTTATTCTTTACTGTAAAATTCAAGATCAATTTTTAAATTTACATGATAGATTTAGTTTATATGTCAATAGTTATACAGTTTTCAGTTCTTAGATATGTCATTATATCATGTGTTTATATTTCTAATGATATTTTATTTGTATTTATGATTGTAGTGGCTACTATGGATCATAACAATGCGGAGATACTAAGGTTTATTGGCCATTTGAGAGAGATCGGTTCGACTTGGAGGGGTGGAGATGAGCTCCACCGGGGCCTTGTCAGATTCATTGTTGTCTATTGTTGATACTATCGCAAGATCGAATGATGCTTTGTATAGCATTGCATCTTATAGGGAGAGGAAAAGGAAACAATATGCTGATGGGTTGAGTTACAATGAGGTAAAAAAGCTGAAAATAACAAAACAAGCCATCTATTCTTTGTTTAGACTGCCTGGGATGGATGACATTCCGGAGATCAGCAGGCCACATATTTCTACTGAGTGGTGCACTTTTCCACCCATCAGAGACAATTGGATGGATAGGTGGTACATGGTTTTTGACATTCCCCCTCACAACAATAGGGAAGTACCGATGTACTTCCTCCAAAAATTGTATGCAAAGTTTGTGATGGGGAAACATGTCAACTATTTTGACATGTTGGGCTTCCAGGGAGTTGATAGGGGGATGCCCCAACACCGACCCCATGCTAGGCATAGAGATGCCAATCCACAGATACCTGCACGCCGTGCCCAGCTACCAAGGGCAAACATTAGAGGAAATTTCAACTCAAGATGGGCCTCCTAAAATTAACTACTAAAATAATAGTTAAAATAATAAAATAATATTTATTAATTTTGGAGGAAGAAAAGAAAAAAACTACTTTTTTGTTTGTATTTTTGACATATCTCCCCATTTTTTTACTCAAATTTCGATTAGGAGAGCTCGTTGGATGCGGAATTAAATTTCTCATCCAACGAGTACCCATTCGGCATACTTTTGACAGACCCCGCTACCCCAAAAATAAGAAATACCTGAAAAAATGGAATGATGATGTCATCATTCCATTTTTTCAGGTATTTCTTGTTTTTGGGGTAGCGGGGTCTGTCAAAAGTATGCCGAGTGGGTACTCGCTGGATGTGGAATTTAATTCCGCATCCAACAAGCTCTCCCGATTGACATTTGAGTAAAAACACGAGGAGATATGTAAAAAATACAAACAAAAAAAGTAGTTTTTTTTATGATACCTATCCCCAAATTTATATTAAAAAAGTGTTTAAGACCTATATAGTATTTCAAATTTAAAGCAATTTCATTCGCTAACACATGATGACATGGAATTTGAATAAAAGTTAAAAGGCCCATTTTGAGTTGAAATTTCCTCTAATGCATCCCTCCTACACATGACATGGTTGCCCAGACACAGGATGCATTTTTGACTCTAGCTAAGATGGTCTCTCAACACACGACCACTATTGACCAGAGAGCGCCCTCTTCCTCTACTGGTGTACAACCACCAGCTTCGGGTGGTGGAGGGACATCTGTTGGTGGGGATACACTGACATCCCATGTGCCTCAGAGCGAGCCACACATCTACACATCGTGTGGGGGACCCTGTTATGGTCCTGGACCAAGACATGGTACCACTACGATGATTAGTGGTCAGGTAAGGACATTATTTTAAAACTCTGTTTTTTTTCAATTTTTAATTGTTCCATACTATATCTAACATATTAAAAGATTCGTAATATATATGCATAATTTACTCTTGCAGGAGATTGATGCCTCTCACGGGGGTGGTATTGCACCCAGTGTGGTTGTACCCAAGGCCCAAAGAACCACAATTGAGGTAATATTTAAACACTTGTCATTTTGTTATTACATATAATTTTGTTAATGCATGTGTTAGTCTTGATTAATTTATTAAAATGTCTAATATTTACAATTTTTGAAGTTGTAGGAACCCCACTTAGAACGTGATGCTAGAGACATTGATATCAACGACATAGTCCAAGGTGGAATTTACGACTACTTGAAGAATGTAAGTACATGGGTTATGATTGAATCTTGTTTGGATTATTTAAATTTCTTACTGTACACTCCTTTATAGATTGCTAATGTAAATATAATTTTTAAACTTGCAGATGCTAGAGGCATCTGAAGAGGGGCAAGAAATTGATGGAAGCGGTCACTCCCATGGTGGAGATATGTCCCAGAAATGGGTAAGTATATTACAACATGTTATTTTTTTAGTACATATTATTCCATCCATTCAAATCCATGTCTAACTATGGTAACACTTTATGAATGCGGACATCATCGCAGATCCCTGCACCGCCTCTTTGGTTTGGATCTCCCCATAGTCCAAACATAGATAAGGGGGTTGTTTACACCATATGAGGTCCCTTTTCCTGGAACAGAGAGGGTGTGCATGAGGATCAACCTACTCATCCCACGGTAATGTACACACTTCCAATGGCAGTTGTTGTTTAGCTATGTATTCACTTCACAAGTGGTTTTTCTTAATGTTATTTTCGCATGTTTACAACATCAGGATGTAGAGTCATCCATGCTAGACCTTAGTGAGATTGTTGATGTCACTGTCAATGCCGCATCTACAATAGGGATAAGTCATAGTGAGGTACATCTACTTGAATATTTGTAATTGTACATTTCATTTGTATTGTTTCTGGACATGCACGATGTCTAACTATTTAATCATTTGGTGAATGTAGCCACACCTTGGTCCATTAGTGCATGCAACTGAGGTTGATGTTCAAACTATGGCTCCTCTTACTACTGAAGAGTACCAACCTCATCCCCTAGAAATGGTTTTTTCGATGAGATGTTCATTTTTTACATAATTGATTAGTACTTTCTCATTCATGTGCATGTTGATAATTCTTGAGATAATTGACATTTTTTTTTATTCACAGAGAAGCATGGAAATGAGGCTTGCTGCAAGGTGGAGCACAGCAGAGGCACCTACACCCTCGACACCACAGGCACCTATACCCTCGACGAATGCAGTGAGTCTTTTTTTTATTTACAATTGAGTCATATTTTAAATTTTCAAACTTTGTTATTGATGGACAGTACTAATTTAGTTACCTGATCAAGAAATATTGTCATTGATTTGTAGTCGCTAGAGATGCACAGTGGTCGTAGACAGGGCTGAAGAGCATCAGGGTCCAGGAAAAACAAGAAAAAGTTAGAATTTTGATGTGTTAGTCCAGGACAAATATGTATTTTTATGTACAATCCAGAGTTAGAGTATAGGGGCGCGGTCTAGGACAGATGTACTTTTGTTTGCACATGTACATCAAATATGTTTTTGATACATGTACATTCATAGGCACACATTAGGCTTTATATTTTTGTATTATAACTTTCATGGTATAAAAAATATTTCATATCAAGGCTCTTGAGATATTCATGGTTCAGTCTTTTAAGTTTGATTATACATGTGTGGTAAAGAATGTTTCTATGTGTAATGTTCCAAATTTTTTATAGATTTTACGATTGTATGGAGATATCAGTTATACATTTGAGAACAATGCACAATTACAATAAATTACATAATGACAAAAATGTACATTTTAATTGTTTTTTACCACGATCCAATTGCATATACAATGTTATATTAACAATGTCAAATTGTATTAAAAAAGATGGAACATAGGTCTAATACACATTTAAGCACCCAGCACAGCTAAGCAACTGATCCAACTTGGTGGAATACAAAAGCACCTTACCCACATAACAACCTAGCAAATGTTTAAAGGATGCACAAAGTTGACACACTTAAATGATGCACCAGTGTGGTCTACATAAATAATTTTTTTTTTGGCATGATGTCTTTCATCTAACGAATACATGGCATACACATCAAACCTAAAAGTATCCGAGTATTATAAGATTGATTCAAAATAATGGTTATGACTATATCCTGCACATTATGTATGTCTTGCACATTATTTTATCATTTTGTTAATGTACATGGCATTTTATGAATGGCATCGAGTAACAACTTTGAAAGAGATGAAATTTATGTGTGATTAATGTACATGGCATTTTCGAAGCATTCGTAGCGTGAAGATATATATATATTTTGTAATAATGGAATAATAGAATGGCCACTTGTTTCTAAACATAAACATGTTCCATTACATGGTTACTGACGTAATCGCATTGTCTCCTCTTGCATTTCATCATACAAATGCTCACATCTCTTATATGAGGGCAAGATCTACAATTGCCTTCAAGCTGACCTTTATGTGCAAAAATTTCAAATTCACTTACTGAGCAAAACCCTAGTTTCCAAAATTGACAAAAAAAAATGATCCCTTGTCCATGGACCTAGAGTAGAGGGCCACTCTAGCACTATCGCAATTTACTAAATCCAACAGAGCTGATGGTTCATCGATCCGAGCAACGATCATCAATCTATGGAATGTTGAATCCCACCTCCCACAGGCTTTTAGGGACACCCGTTGAATCCCTAACAGGGGCATAGAGTGGAAACCATGCATCAAAAAGGGATTTCAGTGGGTTGTGGAAGTGTGTTTAGGTAGGTTCCATGTGGGAATGCTAGCCACATGTTCACGTTCAAGGAATTTGCAAATTCGGCCCATATGTGCAGAAATTGGACATTCACTTACCGAGCAAAACCATAGTTTCCAAAATTGACCAAAATAATGGTCTCTTCTCCATGGAAGCAGATTAAAGGGCCACCCTAGCACTATCCCGATGTCTTGAATCCAACAGAGCCAACGGTTCATCGATCCGAGCAACAGTCATGATTCTATGGCACGTTGAATCCCACCTCGTCCAGACTTTTAGGGACACCTGTTGAATCCCTACCCGGGGCATAGAATGGAAACCATGCATCAAAAAGGACTTTCAATGGTTTGTGCAAGCTTGTTTAGGCATGTATTATGTGGGAACACTAGCTACACCTTCACGATTGAGTAATATGTGAATTTGACCCCTATGTGCAAAAATTTCACATTCACTTACTGAGCAAAACCCTAGTTTCCAAAATTGACCAAAATAATGTTCTCTTCTCCATGGAACTAGATTAGAGGGCCACCCTAGCACTATCCCGATGTCTTGAATCCAACGAAGCTGACGGTTCGTTGATCCAAGCAACGGTCATGATTCTGTGGTACGTTCAATCCCACCTCCTACAGGCTTTCAGGGACACTTGTTGAATCCCTACCCGGGGCATAGAATGGAAATCGTGCATAAAAAGGGCTTTCGATGGGTCGTGCAAGCGTGTTTAGGCATGTGTTATGTGGGAACACTAGACACACCTTCACGATCGAGCAATATGTGAATTTGACCCCCATGTGCAAAAATTTCACATTCACTTACTGAGCAAAACCCTAGTTTCCAAAATTGAGCAAAATAATGGTCTCTTCTCCATGTAACCAGATTAAAGGGCCACCCTAGCACTATCTTGATGTCCTAAATCCAATGGAGCCAATGGTTTGTCGATCTAAGCAACGGTCATGATTCTGTGACACATTGAATCCCACCTCCTACAGGCTTTAAGGGACACCTGTTGAATCCCTACCTAGGGAATAGAATGGAAACTGTACATAAAAAAGGGCTTTCGGTGGGTCGTACAAGCGTGTTTAGGCACTTGTTATGTGGGAACGCTAGCCACACCTTCACGGTCGAGCAATATGTGAATTTGACCCCCAGGTGCAAAAATTTCACATTCACTTACTGAGCAAAACCCTAGTTTCCAAAATTGACCAAAATAATGGTATCTTCTCCATGGAACCAGATTAGAGGGCCACCCTAGCACTATATCGATGTCTTCAATCCAACGGTGCTGATGGTTCGTCTATCCAAGCAATGGTCATGATTCTGTGGCACGTTGAATCCCACCTCCTATAGGCTTCCAAGGACACCTGTTGAGTCCCTACCGGGGGCATAGAATGGAAACTGTGCATAAAAAAGGGCTTCTAGTGGGTCGCACAAGAGTGTTTAGGCACCTTTTATGTGGGAACTCTAGCCACAACTTCACGGTTGAGCAATATGCGAATTTGACCCCCATGTGCAAAAAGTTCACATTCACTTATTGAGCAAAACCCTTGTTTCCAAACCAAAATAATGGTCTCTTCTCCATGGAACCATATTAGAGGGACACCCTAGAACTATCCCAATGTCCTGAATCCAATGGAGTCAACGGTTCGTCGATCCGAGCAATGGTCATGATTCTTTGGCACGTTGAATCCCACCTCCTACAGGCTTTCAGGGACACCTATTGAATCCCTACCCGGGGCATAGAATGGAAACCGTGCATGAACAAACTATTATATTTAAAGGTTTCAATAATCTCGGTACATGCACACTAGAGTCAACTTCATGAATCAACATGATTTGAAGCATAAGTCCACTGGATTTGAAAACTTTGAGTTGGACAGTAGATTGATTCTGAATTGAGTTGTGACAGTAAGATAAGATTAGGGTTAGGATTAGGGTATGACCTACAGAGGTACATGTATGTATTCTAATGTTATGTATATCATGTGAATGAGATATTGAAATGTTCATATGACTGATATATATGGTTTATTTATCATACGTAAAATTTGGCATGTTCATTAACTTGACATACAAGAGAATTTTTGGCATATTTATAAACAACATTATGGAAAATTTCGCATATCAAGAAAAAAAAATGACATATTCATAAGAAACATACATGGTAAAATTAAAATTATGATACATACCTCATCATGCTAGATCCCACCTAATATCATACAACCAAGGCCTCCGGATCATCTCTTATAATGATGGTCTCCATTAGTCTCTCGTGCTATGTATCGGGTAAAAAGTAGCGTACAAGAACACAAAATTGACATATTCATAAGAAAAATAAATGGGAAAATTAAAATTATGATACATACCTCATTATGCTAGATCCTACCTAATATCATACAACCAAGGCCTCCAGATCATCTCTTATAATGATGGTCTCCATTAGTCTCTCATGCGATGTATCCGGTAATAAGTAGCGTACAAGAACAAAAAATTGACATATTCATAAGAAACATACATGGAAAAATTACAATTATGATACATACCTCATCATGCTAGATCCCACCTATTATCATAAAACCAAGCCCTTCAGATCATCTCTTATAATAATGGTCTCCATTAGTCTCTCGTGCTCTATATCCGGTAAGAAGTAGTGTACCTTCGATGAATTCCAACTAGGCATTGTTCGTACTTGGAGGTTTGTACCAATGATTAAGTTGGTAAAGTGATACACACTTTCACCTGGTTTGTAATCCCTATAAACATATCCACCCTTCTTTCTTGCATTGTTGTCATATGTAATATATCCATCTTTAACAACCATAGACCCGATGGGGAAGTGGTTGTTTTCATCATCAGTCATGGACATAATGAGGGTTTTCTTTCCCTCTATACAATGTGCCAACCAGTAATCACCACCCCATTCACTATCTTTTGAGGCAACCACTACGTATATGTGTCCTGCATAGTATGATTGTAGGTATATGATCAAATATTTTTCGTGTGATACAAGGCCATTAATGTGAGTTTCAAGACTACGTAAATTTTACAAAAAAATGTTAAGGAAATGCATCATACCAGATTGTACAAGGTCTGATACATGATCAAAATCTATATAAATAGACGATTGGTCTTCTTCCAATAGAGTTAACTCAACAATTGCACGCTGATCAAGTGGAATTGATATGCGATCCCATCCATCAACCCAATCCAATGATTCACACACATCCCAATCACCATCACAACAAGGCGGGAAAAAACAAGCGAGTTTTCTATTCCAAATTTCAAATACTGGGTTATTAGAGCTTCGAACCGAATGAAAGCCACGAGTCCCAGGAACAGTCTTGCATTCCCATGCATGTGAACAATCTATGTCTACCACCTCCCAAAAAAATCTCTCCACATGTCTCTTTATTGTGGATTCTACTCGCATAGCTGATTCCTTTCCCATTACTGACATGCACCACTTGACTATAGATTGAGCATTTCGAATAGTAGATATTGTTGATAATTTCAATTCCTCTCTTTGTAGGGCTGTTTTGACACATGCTCCAGCTCCATCATGCTCTCCTTTACCATGCCCAGTCTCAAAATAGTTCCACATATGTGGAACTTTGTAGTTTTTATGCAACGAACACAACCATTGAAATATTCATGCATTTTTGAACTGACTAGCACATCCATCAGACCAAATCCAGTGTCGATCCATCTGTATGTTCCTGCCCTTCAAATTATCATAGAACATGATGAAGCAATGACGTACATAGTGGAAGTCATGGCACCTATCATCACTTATGTAGAAGTGACATTCCTTTAGAATTTCTCTTTGCTCTTCACTGCTATTTGGGCCATGCCTATATGTGATATGTACCATCAAGGAAACCTGCTCAAAGTGATAATACTGAATTTGGATCTCATTTTAAGGTTGCAAAGTGTAGTTCTCAGCAAAATCAACAACTAAAAGTATAGTACCACGAGGAAATGTATCTCTGCATACTTCTCATCCTGCCATCGTGCCAAGTGGATATGCTGAACATATTGACGTGTCTTTTCAATAAATTCCTTGACAAAGACACTAACTTGTACTTGTTGACACAAAATTATCTCAATATTAGGTTTTTTTGTAAGTAAGGAATGACATGCAACTGTTCAAACATAAATTTATAGATAAATGCATGTACTTGAGATGTCACCAATTGTATTTTTTTGCTTTCTTTCCCTGGGACTATTTCATAGCTGATATGTTTGAAACTTTTCATGTCTGTAACCATATTCCCAAATTCATTGTCTCTAGTCTTGTGCATACATTGGCTCAATAATGCCATTCCGGCATAGTTGGAGCAATTTCCATCCAAACAGGATTTTGCATAGTAAGTTTGCCCCTCAGGCCTATTGCACATGATACTATGAATGAATTCTCTTGGTGAGGTCGGTGGTATTGTTAAGGAGCAATCCTGCACATGGTTAGTATGCAACACACAACGAATGTACAAAAATGTTTCATAGTAATATTCATATTCTACATGGTATCTACAACAACAAGTGTTACGAAGAGTATTTATTCTAACATACCAGGGCTTACATTTCTCAAAAGATCTTTGCCCCAAATTCAATTGTCTATGTTCATTCCTAAATTTCTCGTATAGTTCTGTCTGTGTTATATCAAGAAGATGCTTAATATGTGGTTCACGGTCCTTTGAACCCCTTCTCAGTTTTAGTATATCCTTTTGGTTTGAAGAAGGCCTTGTGTGATCATGCCAAAAAATCTGCACTAGTCCCTTTACTGCATCAACTAGCTTCATGTCACGACATGGCAATCGACCAATAAAGGCCCAAAAATCTGTCTGGGTGGTTGTGTCAAGATGTTCTCTTCTAATAGAATACCTACGGAGGGTTTTTACATTCAAATTAACTAGTTTAGATGTATGCTTGAGAAAACAAAGGACCCTGGTGTTCTTATTTACAATTGCTTGTGACAACACACGACAAGCCGCATTGCGGTCCTTTGACCGTGTGTTCTTACCAATTTTACCAAAGACATCTACTAAACTTTTAACTATATGAGAACTTGGTCCAGAAGGATTTATCATCTTTATCCCTAACGATTTCCTAACAATATTCATGCCCCTAGATTTTAACAATGATAAAAATAATCTACATTTATCTCCATCACATTTAGAAACAAAATATTTATTTACTATATGTTGAGTTTGATAAGCAATACTACGTTTAGATAGCGTACCTTCAATGGAATTGAGGAGTTCTTCATCAAATTGTATACGCTTCAAATTTCTTCGACGTGTGCTTTCTAATGGAGGTAAGGGGGTTGGATTTCTATCATCTAGTGCATCAACAATACGCTCTAGCGTTTTGGTAGCAACTTCTTGTCCTTCATTCTATTCCTGGTAGTTGGATGGTGGAAGTCCAACATCCTCATTGATTGTCCAGATAATATTTTCTTCTTCAACAGTAGGCTCCATGTCCAACGCCTCTTCAACAGTAGGCTCCATGTACAACGCCTCTTCATGAGCTTCGTCTTGAGATGGTAACTTATCACTTTGACTTGATGTGGGATTTGAAACATCCCCTAATGAGCACCTATGTTTTGCTTCTTGAATACTTCCATGGGGTGCTTGTTCAACAACTATTGTGGAAATTGAAGGTCCCTCTAGTGAATGCTTCCTTTTTTCTTGTGCTGGATTAATAGGATGAACCGTCCTATCCTCTATAATTGGATTTGGATTAGTTTCCAAAGAAAACCTCCAATTCATCATGTCTATTCTTTTCTTTTATTTCTCTTCTTCAATGACTTCTTGAGGTCTCTTCTTCCTTGCTGATTTTCTTCCTCGGTTACGTACATTTCCCATCACCACAATGATCAATGTCAATATAGTTTGTTTTTGTTGCTCCTCAATTACAAGATTTGAAACCTTTAACTTGCTTTATAACTATTGATCCTTCAAGGTGCTTCAATCTTCCTTCTCAATTGTTCATATTTCCCATCAAAACAATAATGAATGGGAAAATTTACCTTTGGTTCTCTTGAATAATAAGCAAATGAAAGTTAAATTATAATTTTTTTCTCAAGCTGATTTTCTTGTACAGTTGTGTATATCCATTATCACCATGAAATGACATTGAAGCTCGATATATTATCCTATGTGCTCCTCAACCATGAAATATATCCTCAATGTTGCACCTGCATAACAAAAAGAATGATGGAGAATGTGTAAATTGTGAGTATTTTCACAGGCGGGCTCGTGCTCCTGAAAAAAATGCGTGGTAATGGGATAAATTAATAAAAATAGAGTGAAGTTGTTCTCGGACAAAAACAATTCACTATTTTTATAGTCCCAAAATGCGCACGCATTATATAGAGTCAAAACGCGTACGCGATTTGTTTAAGTATAACGCACACGCGATATGGTTAAGCACAATTAATAGAGTGGGTGCATGGCTAGGGCAACGAAGAAGATCATAACTTCCCAAATGTTTTCTATGGCTAGCAACAAAACAAATGTTTTTAGTGTTCCCTTCTTTTCATGCATATAAATGTTTATCTCTTTAGCCCCAATAATCCCTACATATCCCTATCTCTTTCTAAATATACCTCCCTCATTCTCTCTGCATCCCTCCCTATATGTTCCTTTTCCTCCCTTACTCCATCCCTCCATACCGATGGTGATGAAGACGATGATGATTATCATGATGGTGATGATGATGATGATGATAATGATGACGACGATGGTGATGATGATGATGATGATAATGATGACGACGATGGTGATGATGATGATCATGTTAATGATGATGATGATGAAGGTGATGATGATGATGACGAGGAAGGTGATGTTGATGTTCATGATGTTGATGGTGATGATGATGTTGATGTTGATGATGATGATGTTGATGATGTTGATGTTGATGATGACCATGGTTATGAAGATGATGATGATGATGAAGATGAAGATCATGATAAACATGATGATCATGCCTCTTTTGATGATGATGATCGATGATCAATGATCATGGTGATGATTATGGTGATGATGAGGATGAGGATGGTGGTGATGGTGATGATGGTGATGATGAAGATGTTTATGATTATGATGAGGAGGAGGATGAGGATGAGGATGATGATGAGGAGGATGAGGATGGTGATGATGGTGATGATGATGATGATGATGATGTTTATGATGATGATGATGAGGAGGATGAGGAGGATGAGGATGGTGACGATGGTGATGATGATGGCGATGATGATGATGATGATGATGATGATGATGATGATGATGGTGATGATGAACATGGCTATGTTGATGATGATGATAGATGATCAATGATTATGGTGATGATGAGGATGAGGATGGTGATGATGATTGATGACCAATGATCATGGTGATGATAATGATGAAGATGATGGTGAAGATGTTGATGGTGATGATGATAATGA